>VXCM01005807.1:0-31403 GCA_014773175.1 Lucifuga dentata
TTTTAAAAAAAAAAAAAAGAGCATTTATGGTACGGTCATAAGGACGGAGATAGATGCCGGTCTACAGGGATTTTGCTGTAAAATGGATTAACGGTGATAAAACCTAATCATGGATCTTTTTAGGATACTTTTACCTTCAAACGACAGTAAGATCACAAATTTATTCATATTTTAGCGATGTTTTAGTGGTTTTGACGACATCATTAAGTGTGTATTTTTTTTTTTTTAAGGCTGGATCGTCCTGTGAAACCTGGGCGGGTCTTCATTTACCTGGTCAAGCCACCCAAGTTTCACCTATGTATGGGAAACCCGGTCATGTGACGTGTTAGCAGATTTAATGTGGCGTAGAAACCTGTCCTCATGTCTGCTGTCTTCATGACTAAAGTCAAACGTCTCTGTCCTCCTCAGCTGCGTAAAACAGGTCCGATCCGAGGCACCAGTGCTGCTCACGAGCAATGAGGCAAATCAACCAAACCCTGTCACGATGACGTCATCAGAGACACGTCCACCACGCGGAGGAAGTGGCCCTGACGTCTCTCCTCTTCCTGTCTCACATGATTCATTGGGGGGTTTGACGATTGGTTAACAGTACTGTACAGATCCTTCCCCAATCACAGCCTCCCGTTCACTCACAAATAAAACACAAGCAAAAAAAACTAAAAAAACAACGGTTTTGCATACATACAAAAAAAAAAAAAAAAAAAAAACTCTTTGCACAGAACGTAAATTGCCTGGTATGTAATTGTTAGTTAATTATTACGAGGCTTTTGTTTTTACTCAGACGTGTTAACGGTGACTCAGACAGTCCAGCCTTCAAATCCATAAGAATGTTGTTTTCAGCATAAAAATTCCCACAAAAAAAAAAACAAAAAATATTTGGTATAAGTCGACTTCAGCAGGTATTGGACCATGTTTCCTCCCTTCCCTTGTGATGTAATCGTCTCTACTTTTACCCTGGTCTGTCTCCTCACGATGTCTTTGTCCTGGTCAGATTGTGGACGTCCTCTCGTCTCACGTCTTTTCTGTCTGGCGGTCCGTTAGAATAATCATTTCCTGTTCGGTTTTGTTTCTTTGTCGTTTCGTTTGGAGGCGAGTCCATGCCTGTTACTATAAAATCTCACGCACGACAGATTATTCTTTGCTTCTACACACCTGCATATCGCACATTCAAACGTGCACGGTGACCCCGCCCCCTCACAGGTGCACGTGGACCCCATCACCTCCTCGCTGACGGTCCTGTGTGAGGGATTGTGGGTAGGGAGGACAGACAGGCTGTGTAGTAACTGTGTGTGTTTGTGCGTTTGTGTTCCGCTGCCTTCGTTCTGAGACTGAAAGCGTTCACGTTTGCGGCGCGTGAGCGTCACGAGCACACGCCGCTCAGCCTGGTGGATTTGCCTCACGCTTCGCTGCATGTCCTTTCTCTGCAGCCTCCACTAAAAGCTTTTCTTTTTTCAAAACTAAAAGATGAGGATGAGTTTGTGCGTTTTTACGTGCATGAATCCAGGTCGTTTTTTTATCAAACTGACAGAGCTAAAGGGTCCAGGTGGCGTGCGAGGTGTTTCTGGGTGTATAGATTTATTTTTTTGGTTGTATCATGTATAGCGATTATTCTCCAAGCATTTCTGCTTCACTACAGGAGAGTTTGTGGTCAGCCTGGAGATTTTTGGACTCTGACAGGTTTTAAAGGACCATACTGTCCATTTTGCACGTTTGAGCCTAATATATTCAATTTTCATACATGTAACATTACTGACAATCATTTCCCAAAGCATACTACTGGAACGGTGAATTAAAAATGTTTTTCCTACCTTCCAGACCTCCATTGGTTTCAGTTCATTCTGCTATTAAAATCAACTTGTTGATACTGTAAACGTTCTTGGGATAGGTAATCCATCATCACCAACAAGACGTGTATTCAGGTTTTTTTAGAAGTTATGTAATTTTAGTGTTTAAGCTCAATAAAAAGCGTGGAGTGAATGTATGCCTCCACCGGGGAATATAGTCCCAAAAGAAGACCTGTGTTTATGGAAAAATTTAAAGGACCATGACTTCAAAAGGCTGTGTAACTATTAGCAGGAGAAACATGGATTTTTAAGGTGGGTGTATCACTTGAATATTTGATTTTGAATTTTGCAAAATATCAGGAAAGCTGAAATACGGTTTTATCCTTTGGGAAATGATTGTCAGTAACGTAACGTATGAAAACTGAATATATTAGGCTCAAACATGCAAAATGGGTGGTATAGTCCTTTAAATGAATTGGACTCTTAACGGTTTATTTGTAGGGTTGCGTTTGATCTAAACCAGGTGGCATAACTTCTTTCTGTTCTGTTTCCGGTTGTAGCTTTTTTTTTTTTTTAATCAGTTTGTCATCTTTCTGTTAGTTTAGGAATGTCTTGATGTTTTATGATATGATCATGATGTACGCAGAACCACATCTGTGATCGAGACGTGTGTTTTGACAAGTATGACGTGTCTCCAAAATTCTTTGGTTTTATGTTTAAAAAGAGTTACAGACGTGTTCCAACAGACACGCTATCAGTCTACTGTGCTGCTGTTCACACGATGCTTTAACTTGCCCATGAATGTACGGCTACACACACACACGTGTCTGCTGCGTGTTCCTGAAGAGCAGAAATGCCGACACGTTTCAACCACCATTATTCTCTTTTTAATCCGCATGCTCATCATGTTCTCCTTTCTTTTGTCTCTATCATTTATTTTTTTACATCAGCTTTGAACTGAATCAGACAGGAAGTGAAATTTCAGAAATCATAATGGATTCAGCATGATGATGATGATGATGATGATGATGTTGTAATGTACAGTTTTATAGCATTTCCAGTGATTCCAGCCAGGGAACGACCGTGAGGAGGGATGACCAAGTCCAAAATACCGTTTTTTTTTTTTTTTTATTGTAATCAAAAATAAGCACTTGCAAAATCTACTGTTCTTTATTTTCTTTCTTTTTTGTTGTTTTTGAAAGACAAAGATTCACACTGCATTCAACTTTCTCTTTTCTGATAAGACAGAACTTCAGGGGAATTAGTAGTGAATGTAATACATTAGTTCCTTTTTTCTTTTTCACGGCTTTTCGGCTGTGGCAGAAGGTCTAGACAATGAAACATAACAGAATATCTAATAAATTTGAACAAATAAGAAAATGTGGCATGTCCTGCGTTGTGTGTTTTAGGTTTTGAAACTGAATTGTCTCCATATGTTTTATTGGGTAAAGTATGTTTTATGTTAATATTCATTTTGGTGTCAGTAAAGACGTAATAATTAACACATTTTCATTTGTGTAAGAATTCATGTTGCTGCTGTCACCAGCTTTGCGTGGAAATGTTTGTCCATCGTGAAAAAAAGCGCAGATAAAGAAATTATAAACTATAAAATCTATATAAATAGACAGTTACATTTAAATGCATTCACATTATTAATAAGACACCTGAATGCCACAGCTTCCAGTTGTAGAAAATAACTGAAATAATTATTTTCATAAAATGTCTTTGACCATTTTTGTTTTTCTTTCATCCATTTCTGTTTGACTGTTTCACCTTTGACCTTTGTACCATTTTTGTTTGAACGCATTTGTTGATTTTATTTGTAATGCCTTGAGTTCATTGTATCACACTTCCTGTGTGTATTTCACGTGTAACCCACTTGTCTCCAGTGGGGATCGATCCCAGGCCGTTTGATTCACGTATGACTCCAAAGTCCGTATCTGATGCTGCGTTGGAGTGACCTCGTTCGAGTTCGAGCGCCTTGCAGCGGCACTTCCCGACTTCACGAGTATGACGTCATCAACATGGTGGCGCCGTGGAAGCGAGCTTTGTGAATGGAAATGATCAGCTAAAAGGCGAATAAAGTATTTTTTCTTGCGTGAAGTTGACATAAAAAGGTCTAAATTTATCATCAAGTTAACTATCTATAGTGTATAATAACTTTACCATTGATACGTAAGTGTAAATAATTTCATAATATTACTTCTCTGCACAAAGTTTAATACCCACTGTGATTAATATCATTGTAAAACAACACAACCAAACAGTCCTGTAAGCTAACCTGACTTTAGTTGGTATTTATTACTAAGTTTATTTAATCTAACATTATTTATTGGGGTTCAGCCATGATTTCTACTTTACATTTGGCTGGAACGGTTTGAGGTTGGAAGTCGGAAATTCCGACTGGGAAATGCCGACTTCCGAGGGAACGTGAACGCAGCGTTATTCCACTGCGCCATCTTGAGCGCTGGTGAGTCAGAAGAGGAACTGAAGGATAAACCTGCAGAAAACTCACCTAAAAATAAATAACTACAAAAGACATAATTAAATAGTCACACCTTAAATTTTTGTGCAAATATTAGTTTGCTATTGGCTGAAGGTCAAAGATCATCAAAGCTAAACTTGACATAATATTTTAATGCAAATATTGTACTTTGCCTACTTGAGTCTTGATCTACAATTATTATGAATCCATTGGAATAAACTAAATTAAATGCAACATTTGCTGTAATAAATGCATATATGAATGTGCTGTAATCTTTTTCTAGAAAGTGAATCAATCCATTTGTCCTGCAGATTTAGTCTGTAAGAAATTCTTATTGAACTTGTGTTGGTTTAGCTCAGATGGCAGATTATTGGGTTTATTATGCTTTGTGAGTTCAAATCTCGACAGATTTAAACTTTTGTAATTTGTATAGTTTTCAAAATAAAACGAGACAAACTTTGGCATCGAGAATCCAACAGAGAATATTTAGAATGAAAACATGCTTCGATATCTATTATATAAAATAAATCTATCCATTTATCCTGCAGATTTATACTTACTGTCAGTTTAAATCCCCTCAGCTTTTATTTTGGTCATTTGCATCCTACAGTTTTTAAAGTACAACACGAAAAACATGGTTTGAGAGTCCAACCAAAGCTAAATGTAGTCTTCCTGGGCACCAACAGACCAGGATATCACAACTGTTTATTAAATAAAGGTGATTTTTGTGATTTTTTTAAAATTATGCCGAGTTTGTCTCCTAATGTAAAAGCGCCTTGAGGCACCTCCCAGTGCGCATGCGTCAACATTTAGCAGGTAAACTCCACCATGGCGGCGAGAGGCCATGTGCAAGATCACAACGACAGGAGACTCAGACCCATTTACGGTGAGCATTCAATGGAGGCTGACACATTTCTGCGTGTGTGGAGGTTCGGTAACCGGTGCTGTGTCGGATCCCGCTGCGCGTGTTTGGACCGGTGTGTGTTGGAACCGGAGGGCAGCGGCGCGGCCCCTCCAGCCGCAGCACCGGACTCTGCTGCCCGCAGCTCCCAATGACAGTGCACCTTATCCGGTCTGCCGCCGAACAGAAGCACGACACGGCTCCCACGGGAATCTGGTGGAAGCACGAATGTGTGTGTGAAATATCCTCCGTGGCGTCACCGTGACAGCGGGTCTGAGGTTCCTCTGTCCGGGCTCAGTGATCCCAAAGACGGAGCTTCTCCTTTGCTAGCTTAGCTGTTTGACAGCTAGCTAGCAGGCTAACGTGGTAGCTTAGCAGCAGCGTGTGAAAGAAAAGTTTCTGTCTGCGGGTCTCAGGCTGGAAAAGCTGCCCGGACGTGCTGGATGCTGTGCGGTTAGCTTCATGCTAACATTAGCCTCATCACAGAGTGAGGACAATGCTTCAAGCTAAGTGATTATGCTAGCGAGCTAGCCTGGAGCTGTCACAGCTTAGCGACTTACCGTCTTCTCCTGAAGGCTTCAACAAAACTCCGCTAAACAAAGTAGATCCGCATGATTTTAGGAATATATAATATAATATATTATATTATTATTATATTATATTATTATTATATATAATAGTTTTATAGAACAGGAGAAGTTTGCTGTTTGATTAGCTTGTCTCATGTCTGCACAGTTAGCTTCACAACAACTCAACTTTACGTTCATGCTGTCAGAACCTGAGAATGGACATGATTTGTTGGGAATCTGAATTAGATTATTAATTTATTTTCCTTTTTAGTGTTCTGACAGCATAACGCTAATCTAGTTAGCCCACAATGACTAACTAGACTACAACTTAAAGTGTAGTCTGGTCAAAGTCAGCGTCTTTCTCATCTATGGCTGCAGAATAAACTGAAACGGTAACTAATAAATCAGGTTTTTTTATTTTATTTTATGGCTTTGTCAGTTTTTCATTCATCTATGATGCTGAACAGAGAATAGACATGACATAATCAGCCTGTCTGCTTCGGTTAATTTTGGCACCCAGCTGTCCTGAAGAGGCTGCACTGTGTGTGTGTGTGTGTNGTGTGTGTGTGTGTGTGTGTGTGTGTGTGTGTGTGTGTGTGTGTGTGTGTGTGTGTGTGTGAGCTTTGCACGTTAAGAGACATTTTACTAAACTGCATGTATGCATAATGCATCTGGTGATTTTGCATGTTTGAGCCCAGTAAATACAAACTGCATACATGTTATGTTAACCATTTTCCAAAACATAGTACTCAGCTGTAGGTTTTAGAATTGTTTTTCCTACCTTCCAGACTAACATTGGTTTCAGTTCATTCCAGTAAGACATAAAAATCAACTTGCAGAGACTTGAAACGTGTTTGAGATAAATAATCCGTCACAGCAAACAACGTGTTCTGATGTTTTGTCATTGCAACTTAATTTAACTGATCTGTACATGGAACTGCATGGAAGAAAGATGTATGTCTCCGCCAGGGAAAATAGTCCCAGGATGAAACTCCTTTTACCAGACAAATTTAGAGTGCTAAAATCCAGTTTAATATTTTGGAAAAGTAGTTATCAGTAAGGTAACGTGTATGCAGGTTGTGTTTATTGGACTCAAACATACAAAATCACCAGGATGGTCCTTTAAAACTTAAAATTAGAATGTCGTCTTTGATATAATGTCCTCCATGTCTCTTCAGATTACCTTGATAATGGTAACAATAAGATGGCCATACAGCAGGCCGACAAATTGCTGAAGAAACACAAGGACCTGCACTGTGCCAAGGTACGCTCTACCTGCCGTTCTGTATCCCTCCGCCACTCCTCCTTCTCTTTCATCATTTTATTTTATCTTTCCTTTGCGTGTTTCTCCCGCAGGTCCTGAAGGCCATCGGCCTGCAGAGGACGGGCAAGCAGGACGAAGCTTTCACGCTGGCGCAGGATGTCGCCACGCTAGAGCCCACCGACGACAACTCACTGCAAGCCCTGACCATCCTGTACAGAGAGATGCACCGTCGTGAGTACACACACACACACACACACACACATATACACATGCATACACATACACATATACACTTATGATTTTGAAGGCTGATAATAATGTCGAAATGATTTAAAGTCCATACTGCAGATTTTGTATGTTTGAGCCCATCATATATGTTACGTTACTGCCAACATGTTCCCAAACATGCTACTGGAGCGGTAAATATTAGAATTGTTTTTCCTACCTTCCAGACTGTCTTTGGTTTCATTTCATTCCAATACAACATGAAAATCAACTTGTAGAGATTTGAAACGTGTTTGAAATGAATAATTCTTCATCAAACGTTGATGCTTCCGCCGCAGAATATAGTCCCAGGTGAGTTTTGCTGTGGGATGAAAACGAGCATGCGTTTTACATTTGGTCGTACCTGTTAGCAGGCAAAACAGAATTTTAAGGTGCACATATCACCTGAACATTTAATTTTGAAAGATTAGGAAATTTGAAAAAAATAACAGGAAAATGAAAATACGGTTTTGTGTTTTGGAAAATGTTTGGCAGAAGCGTTACATGGATGCATCATATTTATTCAGCTCAAACATGCAAAATGAGCGGTATGGTCCTTTAAGTGTGTGGTGTCTTGGTAACAGCGGAGCTGGTGACGAAGCTGTACGAAGCGGCAGTGAGGAAGGTTCCGCTGAGCGAGGAGTACCACTCTCACCTCTTCATGGCGTACGCTCGCGTGGGCGAGTACAAGAAGATGCAGCAGGTCAGAAACACGCCATGTTACACGCAGCAGGCAGAAAACACATTTAGTTTGCTTCAGTTTATTTATGAATTTTATTTATTTATATGGGACATTAATTAACGTTGACAATAAAACATTGCTGATGTAAGTGTGCTGCTGTTAGCTAAACGGCTAATTTGTACCCGTCGTCCTAACACTCAACACAGAAACAAGTATCAGTTTACTAAAAAAAAAGTAATTAGAATAAAACCAATAACATTAATGTCATCAAAAGACAAATCTTAATACATTTGTGGAAATGTGGAAGAAAATGTGGGATTATAGATTCAAGATTTTAAATTTAAAGATTAAAAAAATAAAGATGTAAAAATAAAAAAATAAAGATTTTTAGATTATATAGATTTAATTTTTAAGATTAAAGATTTTTTTGGGGGGGAGTTCTCTAAACTATTAAAATAAAAAACCCTAATTCAAATGAGTATTTTCTTTATTAAAATAATAACTTGTCGGGCTTTTAAACTGAAAGGTTGTAGCAGCGATGTCCAGCTTCCTGTCTGCTGCCTCTTGATACTCTGACATGTTACAGNTTATTTAGCCTAACCCTGGTTTAGGTTTGGGGTTAGGCTAAATAACCCTGACCCTAAAAAAATAATAAAAAATAAATCTTGATTTTCTTTATTAAAATAATAACTTGTCGGGCTTTTAACCTGAAAGGTTGTAGCAGCGATGTCCAGCTTCCTGTCTGCTGCCTCTTGATACTCTGACATGTTACAGTATTACATATAACATGTATGTTGCAGTATTCCACCTACAGACCCGTTAGCTGCACGCTTCACGGCGTGCAGCTAACGGGTCTGTAATGTTTAGAGGAGCTCCGCGCCATGAAGCGCAAAAGCGAACAACTTCCAAACGATGAAGAGACGTTACCTTTTTAGAAACGAGCTCATCTTCATCAAAGTGTCNCTGAAAGGTTGTAGCAGCGATGTCCAGCTTCCTGTCTGCTGCCTCTTGATACTCTGACATGTTACAGTATTACATATAACATGTATGTTGCAGTATTCCACCTACAGACCCGTTAGCTGCACGCTTCACGGCGTGCAGCTAACGGGTCTGTAATGTTTAGAGGAGCTCCGCGCCATGAAGCGCAAAAGCGAACAACTTCCAAACGATGAAGAGACGTTACCTTTTTAGAAACGAGCTCATCTTCATCAAAGTGTCTGTTAGCATCTTTCTGCACGTCTGACCTGCTGAAAGCTTCATGGGCGTGGCATCAGAACGTGACGGACCGCTGATTGGTAAAGTTGGACACAGCGTCCGTGTCCGCTGCAGGCGGAGCCGCGGACCCTCACGGACACGCCAAAGTATAAACAAGGCTTGTAGGTTTAACATACACAAAACGGGAACGGGTTTGATTGACGGAGAGCGACCCGCTGCTACATTTTCCCCGTTAAAAACATTTAGATAGTAGTTTAAAAAAAAACAACTCGATTTTCTGATTCAGCCATTTTACACATCGCGCCAAAACGTAAACTCGAATTAATCGATTAAATTGATTTATCGCCCAGCCCTATGACCTTTAAGATTTGTATTTGAGAACCCCGCTGTAGGTGTTATTGTCATCGCCTCTAAGAACGCCATAATGTTTGATAAAAGTTATCCAAAGGAATAAATATTGTCTTGGATTATATGTATGATCCATCGTCCGTGAGGGCGGAACAATTCTCTGCAGGGAAGCAGATTTCAGCACGACACCGTTACGTTCCCAACGACATACAACGTTACTGCACTAGTACCAATAATGATAATACTAATAGTAATATTAGCAATAAAGGTGCAGCTGCTTCCTTCTGTCAGATAATCATTTTGTCTGTTTGTTATTGTTGTTCTCCTTTTTTGTAAAGCGATGATCTCAAATATCTCCTGTCCACGTTCATTACACAAATTAAAATAATAAAAACTTATAAACATGAAGGAAAATGTTTGAATAATCATATTTCCTGTCTTCTCGTTCACAGGCAGGAATGGCTCTGTATAAAATCGTCCCGAAGAATCCGTATTACTTCTGGTCCGTCATGAGTCTGGTGATGCAGGTACGAGCCGGCTTCGTACGGACGTGAATATTTTCATGTCTTCGTTCAGGAAGTGCTGAGGTTTGCTGGTTTTTCAGGCCGTCTCGGCTCAGGACGAGAGCCTGGCTCAGACCATGATCCTGCCGCTGGCCGAGCGGATGGTGGAGAAAATGGTCAAAGAGGAAAAGATCGAAGCCGAGGCGGAGGTGAACACGCATCAAACATGTTTCCTCTTTTAATGTGAAACAGGCCTTTTATTTCATTCTGATTATCAGTCAGTGGATAATTAAAGGACCAGACCGGTGACTTGGCATGTTTGAACCCAATAAATTCACACACGTTACGTTACTGACAACCATTTTCCAGAACATAAAACTGCATTTTCGTTTCCTGTTATCCTTCCAAATCCCCTAATCTTTTAAAAATCAAATGTCCAGGTGAGACTCGCACCGTAAAGTTCAGCGTTTCACCTGCTAACACATATGCAGGACTGTAGAAAGCACAGGCATCTAAATCTTTTGGTTAAAGCCATTTTTTTCCCCGGGACTATATTGTCTGGCGGAGGCACACATTTTCTTCCGTGTAGCTGGTTCAGTTAAGTAACTTGATGGATTATTTATCTCAAGCTTCAAGTCTGCACAAGTTGACTTTTTTTGTAATGAATTGAAACTAATGGAAGCCTGGAAAGTAGGAAAAACAATTCTAAAATGCTCCAGTGGTATGTAACGTAACGTGTGTGCGGGTTTTATTTGTTGGTCTGAAACCTGCAGAATCACCGTAATGCTCCTTTAGCGTAGTGTGCTGACAGAGCTCTTTGCATGTCCTTCAGGTGCAGCTGTACTTCATGATCCTGGAGCGTTTGGGAAAGTGCGTGGAGGCCCTGGACGTGATCAGGGGCCCGCTTGGGGGTATGTGTCCACATTCCGTCTCTCCGCCCATTACATGTGGTTAGAAAGGCGTGGAAGGCGTCACGGCTGCGTGTTCCTGTGTGTTTTTCCAGAGAAGCTGACCAGCGAGCTGCAGAGCCGAGAAAACAAGTGCATGATGCTGTACCAGAGGCTGCGACGCTGGCCGGAGAGCAACGCGCTGGCCCACAAGCTGCTGCTCAGGAAGTGAGAATAAACTCAGATTACACACGACGCTCTGCGTTCGTCTCCTCTACGTAACGCTGCGTTCGTCATCTCTACGTAACGGCGCGTTCGTCTCCACGTAACGCCGTGTTTAATGTTTAGCTTCCAAACCATCAGTTTCTGTCCTCTCAGTTTAACATCATTTCAGCCTAATGAAGCACATTTAGGGTCACTAAAGGTCATTAATTTGTTTTAAAACATCACGTTCTTATTTTCATTTTGGGGTCTATTTTATACGACAGCGTATTAGGATCATATAAGACAAAAACACGAGGGGGGCATTTTGATTTTTAAAGCTTGAAAATTTGCTGTCAGTTTTAAAAGTCCGTATGCTTATCATGATTTGATGTCTTTATTGCTAAATCTGATGTAAAAGTATAATTTAATAAGGTCGTGTACTGCAGGCATAGTCATAATGTGAGGCGGTTTAATTCCTGTTCTGATTATTTTGCCTTTTTCATTATTAAAAAATAAATTTAAATTAAGTATCTATAAAGACAGAAATCTCTGTCTGTGGCACCAACGTCTCTACAACCCGTCATGTATGAAGCTGAAATTCAGCAGGTTTGTTGCTCAGAACCCAAAGACATGCAGCGTCATGTGTGAAGTTGTTTGGATGAGTGGTTCTCAAACTGAGCTTTGGTAAAAAAAAAAAAAAGTAGTCCATGTGGCAGAATACGCTCCAGGCGCTGATGGCCCGGTCCGAACACGCATGTTTTCAGCGACTGCTGCACTATTTTTAAAAAATTTAAAATGATTATTTATCATTTAAAATAATTTTCATTATTTTTTTTTTTTAGTTTTTAAACTCACAAATTTGCCAGTTTAAAAACTCACAAATTTGTGAGTTTTTAAACTGGCAAATTTGTGACTTTTTTTTGAGTGTACATGCCTCATTAAATTATACTTTTCCATCAGATTTAGCAATAAAGAAATACTTGTGCTTTTAGTGCAAAATCATCAAATTATCATCAGCATACGGACTTTCAAAACTGGAAAATTTTCAAGTTTTAAAACTCAAAATAATACCCCCGGGTTTTTTTTTTTTTTTTTTGTGTTATATGCTAATATAAGACGAAATGCTGTTGTAATTTTAAAACCCTTATAACGCTTTGATGTGAAAAAAGTTTATCAGATGAATAAATTCAGAAAACTTTATTAATGCCTGTTTATTAAAAGTGTGTAGGTCAGCAGACAGAAACATGTATGTACTCAGACATCATGCAGAACGCAAAGAAACGAGGAAAACTAGAGAACAGGTTTTTTAATAAATAATTCAGATTAATAGAAGTTAAAATGCTAAAAAGCATCAGATAATGAATAATGTCGTTAATGTTCTGTATGATGATGCTTAAACTCCTGTTTTTTTTTTTGTTTGTTTTTTTTTTTGTTATAGTCCTGATGATTGGCAGTTTTATCCCGCCTACTTCAACTCACTCTTCCACCTGATCGACCAATCGTGGAGCCCGCCTGAGGAGGGAGAACAGTGAGTACACGGTGGTTACCGCTGAACGGATAAGTATCGTGTGATGATACTGCATTTGGGATGCGGCGTTCCCATGGTGATCTGATGATGACTTGGGTCAGGTGGTTTGGTGATTGTTGTTAATATAAACACCTGTTCACCTGCAGGCTCAGGTTAGCGTCGCCTCACAGCCAGACGGTCCCGGGTTCGAGTCTGACAGGTCTTTCTGGGTGGAGTTTGCGTGTTCTCCTCGTGTAGCGCTGCACGAGACGGCCTAAAAATAAAATCTGAAGTTTTTTCATACTTATGGACAATTCTCATTTTTAATCTAGATTTTTCTTGTTTTTCTCTAAATGAAAAAAAAAAAAACATACTGTACATACTCGACTATAAGTCGACCCCCGATTTTGACCTGCAAATTTAGATTTTTAAAGAAACCCGCATATAAGCCGACCTCCTGATGTTGTTCCATCAGTTTATTAGTTTATAAATTACCTGTTTTGCTGAGTATTGTCATAGTATTCCTGTGATTTTCTGAAAATACTCCATGTACGGGTCCTGGCTGTTTTAAAACTTCACCGCTTTAACGGGGCTTCTCTTCCTGACGCACCGGAATGATAACATCGCCTCTTGTTGTTTTCATGGATTATTTATTTTCTAAATCAGAACAACAGAACATGAGGTGAGGTGAGGTAAATAACGATACCGCTGCCCCGTTCCTCCAGCTGAGCGTCTATAGATCCTCCGTGACGGAGCCGGTACAGATCATAGCGGCACTTCACGGCTCTGATCAGTCAGCATATTAAAACTAATAACTTATTTGATTTCACTTTTCCCAAACTAAATATTTTAAACATTTGATAATTAACTAAGAAATGGCTCTAACACGGTACCGTAAACATGATATTTATTTCATCAGCTGATTACGTTAGCCTTACTGGCCGCTGCTAAATGTGCTGATAAGATGTTTAGTCAGGAAATATCTCATTCTAAGGTGATTTAAACTGTTTCCATGGTAATGGTAATTGGTAATATTTCCACGCCTGGAAATTTTGATCTGATTTGAATTACTCGACTATAAGCCGATTTGCGTTAAGAAATTTGGTGAATAAAACTCGGCTTATAGTCGAGTATATACAGTATATGCAATTTTGATCTTGCAACAGACAGATAACATATAGTGTGTAGGAGTGTGTGTGACCTTCACCGGCCCTCCTTGACCAGCCAATCACGTTTTATTTAAAACTAACAAACAGTTTCTATCATAGAGGGCTAACCTGCTGCAGTGATTCTAAACGTGTGAGCGGCGGTGAACGTCTCAGACCGAGCTAGTAGCATCACACTGTTTCTTTCTGTGTGCGTGTCAGCTGCTCGGAGGGCGCGGTGCATCACACGGTGTCAGAGGTCGTCAGGTTTGTGGAAGACAGAATCAGAGGAGAAGACGGCAAAGAGTCCCGTCCGCTCAGAGGGCCGTACTTAGCCCGGCTGGAGCTGATGCACCGCCTCAGAGGACGAGGCTGTCCCGAAGAAAGCCTGCTGGGTAAGACTACCTTAAAGGAGCATTCCTCTGATTTTTTTTATGTTCCAAACATAAAACATGGAGTGATATATATCGGCATTGTTTTTCCTGCTTTCCAGACTGTAACTGGTTTCAGTTAAATTTGTAGAAACTTGAAATGTGCTTCAGATAAATAATCCATCACAGGAAACCACGCCGTTCATGTTTTTCTGTTGAAGTTACTTAATTTAACTGATCCAACACGGAGATACACGCAAGAAAATGTATTTCTCCACCAGGAAATATAGTCCCAGCAGAAGACGGCTTTTAATTTATTTAATTTTATGTCTTTTAGATCGATGTAAAGCTCTTTGAACTGCCTTCGTGTCTGAATGCTGCTTTTTTTAATAAACTTGCTTTGTCTTTTACCAACAAATTAAAGAACTGTCTTCTGCATTCAGATGTATACCTGTAATCAAGTGAAACACTGAGTTTTAAGGTGTGTGTATCACATGAACATTGGATTTTGAAATATTAGATTTGACAAAATCACATTAACGAGTCTCAAATATTTTTCTACAAAATTCTTGAAAGAAAAAAAAGCCAGTCTGAAAGAATTAATTAAAAAAAGGTGGTCAAAAATGATAAATCATAAAAACTTGTCAATTTTCTACTTGATTCTAGAATAATCTAGAAAATGAAGGAAAATCTCCAAAAGTCAACAAACAAAGCGTCAACGTGACTTTAGAACTGAGACGGTTAAATTAAAATACGGTTTCATGTTTTGGAAAATAGTTCTCAGTGACGTGACGTGTATTTAGTAGTTATTGGGCTCAAACACGAAAAACCACCGGTATGGTCCTTTAAAGTGTTTCAGCTGTTAGCTTAGCCTTTAGCCTCAGTATTTAGCCTGCTCTTCTTTAAACAGGTGATCCGCTGGAGCTCATGGTGCAGTTCTTTGAGAAGTTTGGAGACAAACCGTGCTGCATCACCGACCTGAAAATATACCTCCACCTCCTACCCCAAGACCAACACCTTCAGGTAAGACACACACACACACACACACACACACACAGCTACAGCAGCAAAGCTGAGCGTCACGTGAGCTGAAGGCGAAATGTTTTGTCTGTAGCTGGTGAAGCGGCTGAGCGAGGCGGCACCGCTGGGACCGCAGGGCGATGAAGGCTTCGCTTTTCCAGAGGACATCAAGCAGCTGCAGAGACATCTGTGTGTGTGTCAGCTGAGCCGCGCGCTCGGACTGCATCACGACCTCGACGTGGATGGAAAGCTGCGTCTCATCACGGAGCTCAAAGCTCACTACCGCCACGGGCTGAAGTTTGGTGAGAGCGTCACTTCCTGTCTTCCTGAGCTTCGACGTTTTTCACAGTAACAACACAGAATAAAGATTAAATCCAGACCAAACAAACCAAAATGAACAGAAACCCGTTTAGAAGCAGATTGGACCTTTAAGAGAGCAACCAGAGAGTTCATACCTCCACCAAGGCTGACAAAATCCCCAACAATAAAAACTTAAGAAAAAATGAGCCACAGTGATGAATTTCAGTGAAATGGGCCTATTAGCGTTGATTTTATCATGCTAATCTTTTCATTTTAGCCTCCAGACGGTGGTCAGAAACACTTTATTGCTAACTGTGGGGCTAACCATGCTAACCACCGTCGCTACGTGCACAGAAACCTCTGGTAGCCGTAGCCTTTTATTTTAAACTCATCTTCATGCTGTCATTCACTATCTGTCGCTATTACAGCAGCTATGCTAACCTGCTAACGTCAACCTGCTCCACACACTGCCACACACACACACACACACGCACACACACACACACACACAGCAGTCTCCTAAAGAAGCCGCGCTAACCTCACAACAACAGGCTACAATCGTTTTTCTGGATCCAGATCATCTCCAAAAATTAATCACTTCCTCTCGACATTTTCTATCTATCCGCCAAATTTCCTCCAAATCTATCCGCGACTTTTTGATGCATCCTGCTGACAAACTTCTTCTTCTCTGATACTTTGTGTCGTAGATGTGAGTTTTTGCTGCACTGCCCCCTTCTGTTTGGGGTCATATCGGTTCGCCGCGAGTAGAAAAGCTCATCGCGTCTCGGAAAACGTAATTCAGCCTTCGGTTGTTCTGACGCGTATTTTATTTATTTATTTATTGAACAGGAAAGAACGCGCTGAAGACGGAGCTGCAGCACTCTGACATGTACTGTCTCATGGCAGCTCATGTGTATGTTGACCTGTGGCTGGAGATGGGTGAGTCNCTCTGACATGTACTGTCTCATGGCAGCTCATGTGTATGTTGACCTGTGGCTGGAGATGGGTGAGTCTTTCTTTCACACACACACACACACACACGCTGGTTTGTGGTGATGGCGTGTAGTAACGTGGCGTGTTGCAGGGGATGAGAACATGGCGTGGCAGTGTTTGGGTCTCCTGCAGGAGGGTCTTTGTCACAGCCCCTCCAACGCCCAGTTCAAGCTGCTGCTGCTGCTCCTCTTCTGCCGCCTGGGAGCCTTTGAGCCCGTGGTCGACCTTTATTCCAGCCTGGACGCCAAACACGTGCAGCATGACACGATAGGGTCAGTATGTAAACGCAGCCAGACGCCGTGTAACGCCGCCAGACACCGTGAAAAGCCCGTAAAAGTGTGTGTGTTTGTCCTCAGGTATCTGCTGACGCGCTACGCTGAGCCGCTGGGTCAGTTTGCTGCAGCGTCGCAGTCCTGCAACTTCTCCCTCAGGTTTTTCCACTCCAACCAGAAAGATGTAAGCCAGATAAATCATCACAGGAACATATAAATATATATTTATCAATCATATGTAAATCAGATACATCATCACAGTAACATATAAATATATATTTATCAATCATGTAAATCATATAAATCATCACAGTAACATACATATAAATGTATATTTACATCATCACAATAACATATAAATATTTACCAGTCATATGTAAATCAGATAAATGATCACAGTAATGTATAAATATATATTTACAACGGCGTCTTTCACGGTTGTTCTTATTATCTCGTCTTCTCTAATTTCCGCATCAGACAAATTTCCAGACGTTTCATCGTTTGTAAAATATGTGCAATCTAAGCGAAGAATTTGAAGCGTCGCTTCCTGATCCTGCGTGATTTGTCCGCATGCCGTGTGCAAAAACGTTTAACGTCAGAGCGCCGTAATCCCATGCGTTCCTTTGCTGGCATTGTGACGTGTGCGTTTAGTCACACTTGAGCGTCGTCATCATCAAATTTCCGTCCCTGCTTTTATAGAGAACCGACACGGATCCTTTTCAGACGTGAAGCTGAAGCGTTAAACAGAATGAAGAGACGTGAGAAAGGACGTTATTTAATTCTGTCTTCCTGCTTTTATCTTCATCCTCCCACAGACCTCAGAGTACATCATCCAGGCGTATAAGTACGGCGCGTTTGAGAAAATCCCAGAGTTCATTGCTCTCAGGAACAGGCTGAACCAGTCGCTGCACTTCGCTCAGGTCCGCACGGAGAGGATGCTGCTGGACCTGTTCCTGGAAGCCGACATGTGAGAGAATCTGAAGCATCGCACGCTGAGCCGTCAGCCGAGCCGCCGCTGAGCTGTGTGTGTGTTTGTGTGTGTTTGTGTTGCAGCGTTGTGAGTCTGGAGGAGAGCCTGAAGGCCATGAGTCTGTCTGCAGAGGAGGACGACATTCTCTGGGACAGCATGAGGGACAACAGAGACCTGACTGTCTTCACCAGCTGGAACCCAAAGGATCGGTGCGTAATCGGACTTTAGACAGAAAATCTCCTCTTCACCACAAAGTACAAAAAAATACCTGACGACAGGCGTTTCCATAGTTACGTAGATTCTATGGAAGAGCAGAGTGATGCGTTTGATGTCTTCTGTGTTTTTGTCAATTCTATGGTTTAAAGACTGTAAACGTGTTGTTATATGGCGTTTCTGTTTTGTTCATTATATTTCATGTGGATGATATTTATATTTTCCTCATGATGGATTTTTTTTTTTTGTATGGTTTTCTTTTTTTTTCTTTTTAAATTTTCTTTTTATTGTTTTTTGCATCATTTTCTTTTTTAGTTTTGCTTTTGTAATTCTCGTTTTATTGTTTTTATTTTTGTATGGTTTTCTTTTTTCTTATATTTTTTTTATTCCTTTTTATTGTTTTATTTGCATGGTTTTTCTTTTATTTTTATTTTTTTTGCTTGGTTTTCTTTTTCTTTTTTTTTATTCTCTGTTTATTTATTTAGCATGGTTTTCTTTTTACTTTTATTTTTTATTCTGTTTTTTTTTTTTTTTNTTTTTTTTTTTTTTGCATGCTTTTCTTGTATAAATATGTGCTTTTTTTTTTATAACATCCTGGTCACATGATCAGGCTTCTAGACCAGGTGACTCTGACATACATAAAGACTTTGATATTCCAGAAACTGATGAAGATGTAGAATCAAAACGTTTGTCATCAGGTATTTTTTACGCTTTGTGATGAGCAGCAATAAACACTGTGAAAAGGAGATTTTTTTTCTAAACGGCGTGCTGATCTGCCGCTCGCTGCTGTGTATCCTGACTGGTCGGAGACTTGGCGCCTGTTTTTATTGCTTCGTAGGATGAAGGAGGCGCGGCAGCTCCTGGATATTTGCAGCATAAACTGTAGAAGCTCTTTGTTGCTCCTCTTTCTCCTGCAGGCAGCTGACCGAGGAGCACCAGCGTCTGTCTCTGGAGGAGGAGACGGTTTGGCTGAGGATACGCTCTTTAACGCTCCGCCTCCTTGCCGCTTTGGCTGTGCTGGGACACGCCCCCTCGCAACAAAACTCTGAGACGGTCAATGAAAACGGCGTTGGAGAGAAGACGTCGACGCTCAGCAACCTGCTGTCCCAACTCAACCAGACGCTGCAGACCGGCGCTCAGATCGCAGAGAAACGCACACCTGTAAGTCTGCACCATCCCATAACGCACGCGGGACGGCCTTCAGAGGTCATGTGACTTTTTCTTTACACCGCCATTTTAGACGGCGGCCTGCTGAGGCTTACAGGAAGCCACATCACAAACCGCTTTTAACCACGACATCAGATCAGATGAGAACCAGCTGAAATTTCAGATAAGATGATTGACTTATTGATCTGCGGGGGAAAATTCAGCAGCAAGTACAGACGGTGTTAGAGGTCAGAAGGTGAAGAAAATAATGATAATATGGTAAAAATGAGGTAATAATGATGAGATAAAAACAAGTGAATCACTTTAGCCACGAGACAATCCCACTATAAAAACAGAAATCTCTAGAACCTGTCATGTAAGAAGTTAAATTCAGCAGGTTTGTTGCTCAGGACTCAAAGACGTGCAGCGTCACGTGTGAAGTTGTTTGGATGAGTGGTTCTCAAACTGAGCTGCGCTGGTAAAAAGTAGTCTGCACGGCAGGATACGCTCTGGTCCACGACCATTTATAGCAGGCTGTGGCGCACACCATGAAGGCCGGCCCGGTCTGAACACGCGTGTTTTCACTGGGCGCTGCACTAGTTTACAAAAGAGAAGTGCTGTGTGTAATAATAAAGTGAAAACAAATCTTCACAAGTAATCTGACAGAAGACAATGAAAACAGAATAAAAGTAAATAAAAGCAGTTTCAAGAAAAACTGAAGACGTTGCAGCAAATAAATATAAAACAGTAGAACAGTAAGGACAAATTAAGAGGAGATAAGAGTCTTTAAAATGATAAAACTTTTTTTTTTGTACTGCAGTATCCATTCCTGGGGCCCCCCTCCACCCGCCTGGGCCCCGCCCTGTTGGGTGGGAGCTGCCAGTGTCAGGCTGCAGCCCTCCAGCTGTCGGTGCACCTGCAGGAGCTGCAGATGGCCGGACTGGGTAAAACCTTCAGTCTAACTCCTTCACACCTGTCTCACCTGAGGAATCTCTCTTTGAATCATCTCTCCTGAGGTTTCTTCCTTTTTCCTTATGTAATGAGGGTTTTAGGGAGTTTTTCCTTGTCTTCTCAGAGAGTTTGGGAACCGTTAACGTGATGTTAGGCTACAAATAAACTTCACTTATTGTTTATTGGATCTCTTTAGCTTCCGCAATGCAGTTTCTAGTCTTCCTGGTTCCATCAACACACTTAAATACATAAGAAAACAAATAAGACAGATGTAAAATATACAAATTAAATGAGGTATTACGCAACTTTAAAAACCGTTAAAGGACCATACCATCCATTTTGCATGTTTGAGCCTAATATATTCAATGTTCATACATGTAATGTTACTGACAATCATTTCCAAAGCATACTACTGGAACGGTGAATTAAAAATGTTTTTCCTACCTTCCAGACCTCCATTGGTTTCAGTTCATTCTGCTATTAAAATCAACTTGTTGATACTGTAAACGTTCTTGGGATAGGTAATCCATCATCACCAACAAGACGTGTATTCAGGTTTTTTAGAAGTTATGTAATTTTAGTGTTTAAGCTCAATAAAAAGCATGGAGTGAATGTATGCCTCCACTGGGGAATATAGTCCCAAAAGAAGACCTGCGTTTATGGAAAAATTTAAAGGACCGTGACTTCATAAGGCTGCGTAACTATTAGCAGGAGAAACATGGATTTTTAAGGTGGGTGTATTGCTTGAATATTTGATTTTGAAAGATTAAGAGATTTAGCAAAATATCAGGAAAGCTGAAATACGGTTTTATCCTTTGGAAATGATTGTCAGTAACGTGACATGTATGAAACATGAATATATTAGGCTCAAACATGCAAAATGGACGGTATGGTCCTTTAACCAGTTAAGTTAATACAGTATGCATCTCATTCAGCAATAAATATATAAAACCTCTAAATACAACGATACACAAAGCAGATCAAAAACATCAAAAAGATCAGCTGATTTCCTGCAGGAAATGTTTTGCTTTTATTTTGAAACTTTTCTGGTTCTTAATGTGTTTAGTATGAACTGATGATGAGTTCTGCATCTTTCATGTTGTTTGGGAAAACTTTATTAATTTATCTAAAGCTTTTATTGTCTCATCACTTCCTGTTTTTTTGTTTTTTAGATGAGTCGTCAGAACTTCAAAACCAGATCTGTAACGGTTTCAAATCATTAGTAGTTCAGCTTCAAGGTGAGTTCACGGCGGATTTCCTGTTTCCTGTTTGCACAAACGTTTCTGCGTCCTGACGTTTTTCTCTTTACGTCCACAGAAATGCTGAATAGATGCAAAGGAGATTTATTGGAAATGAAAGACGGAAGATTAAAAATGTCGCCCTCCTTATTAGAAAACCTCGTCTTCTTTGTTGAGGTAAGACATGTTGTCATGTGAGGAGACGTTGGGTGGGATTCATTAAAAAAAAAAAAAAAANAAAAAAAAAAAAAAATCACGCTAACTACGCCGCGTCACGCTAAATAAGCACCGTGATCATTTCAGATCATTCACAAAGCTGCCGTCACGCTAATCAGAGCACTGTTTGTCAGGTAAAATCAGGTAAAATCCAACGAAGATCATGTGTTAATGAGCTGCTTCACGTGTTATTAACATGTTAAATCAGCAAATTCTGCTTTTACACATTTTGACAGATTGACACTAATATAACATATATCAGAGAGAGAGAGAACAGGAAGATGCTCAGTGCCATGAAAATTTGTGCAATATCAGATCAAAATTCGCCATTTAATTAAACTTGAGTGTTTTTATCAAAGTTATCGATCGCTGACACGCGTGAGGTAAATCCAGTTTAAAACATCAGATTTCATCCTGATGAAATTTACCATCACACTGAAACACGTCTTCATTTTAGTGTGACGGTGTTTTTTTATGAATCACTTCCTGTCATGTAAATCAGGAAATAAATTAGTAACGGTGCTTTGAAGGCAAACGCTAAAAGTCGGCGGTTTTTAATTTACAGGTAAAACGTTTGTGTGGTGATATTTGGCCTTATCGACATGTTCGTCTGGCACTGTGTTTCATGAATCCCGCCCATAATCTCCAGCCTGTCCTGGCTCTGATGTGCTGACCTTCCTCCTGAAATCAAGCTGTAATATTAATATTAATGTTAATATTGATAACGTTTTTGCAGACGGTTTGCATAGTCCTGTGGACGGCCGGTTCCTGTGCCAAGGTCCTCCGACCACTCAAAGCAAGTCTACAGAAGAAGAAGAAGAAGAAGAAAAAGGATGCAAGCACAGCGTTGGTACAGTCTGCTGTTTAACCCTCATACATGACCTCGTCTCACGGAGCTCTGATGGAAACGTGATGATGAAACGTGCCGTGACTCTGCTGTTTTTGCATTTCAGCCCGCGGTCCTGTCTGGGTACCAGGAACTGACAGGGAGCCTGCAGGACCTGCTGACCCAGGCTCTGGAGCACATAAAGGGGCAGGAGATCAGCATCACGGCCCTCAAACTGGCCAGTTTAACCTTGGAAGTACAAACGCAGGTAAATGTGCATCGTGAGCTTTTCTTACGACCTGAAATGTGTCGAAACGTAACGTGCTTGTGAAGAGCAGCGGAAAAGTTCATGAAATTATCTTTTATTGTTTGGAGAATTGATGAGGAGCTTCCAGTCTTTACATGGTTTTCAATAATTTCATGACAGGAAGTGATTCATAAAACACACTGACACTAAAACTAAGACGAGTTTCGTTCTGGTCATAAATGTCATCAGTATGAAATCTGATGATGTTTTAAAAGGCATTTACATCACGTTAGTGATCAATACATCTGATAGATAAACTGATCAGTCAGTTGTTAAACAGAGTTTTGATCTGATCTCACATTCTCGTGGTGCTGAGCTTATTCATAAAGTTTCATCTGCTGCATTGTACACACACTCACATTCACACACACACTAAGGAGGTTAATGTGTGTTTACCTGTTATTTTAGTGTCAGTCTTTTAAAACGTGGAGCTCTGAAGCAGAATTTATGTTTCTTTTCTGGTTTAACGTGTAAATGTGGCTTTAAAACCAGATGAATCAGGATAAATCGTGACTCGTAAATATGAGCAGCTCTTTAACTCGCTGATCTTCATCGGCTTTTACCTGAGACTCACCTCACAACAACGTGAACAAGAGAAGCTTTATGAATGAGCTTCAGTTATTTAGGGTGAAACTGTAATTAGCATGATTTTTTTTTTTTTTTTTTTTTTTTTTTATGAATCTGGCCCAACGACTCTTTTTAGATCAGTTTTAGTCATTTTGGGCCTAAAACTGTTGATGACTGGATGTTGTTGGGAGCAGGTGTGATGGTGTTGTGTGTGATAGGATGCAGGATGGGCTGAGTTTATCTGAGTTTGTGTGTGTTTGTGTGCATTTCAGGAGGAGTCGTCGTTTATGAAGGCTACTATGGACAAAGTGCAGAGCAGCTACCTGCGCTCGCTGCAGGAAGTGGCAGATCTGCTGAAGAAGAGAGCAGAAACTCTAAAGAACCTCAAGATCTGAACACCATCAAACACAAAATCAACATGACTGTACTTCCTGTCTCAGACCCCCAACGCCGCCGTCTGCTGCCAGCCCTCCAACCAATCACACCACCCCGACCTGACCACGCCCCCTCCGGTTCCTGTCTGCGTTTTCAGGCTGTCTGGCTTCGTTAAGCTCCATCTACAGCACATAATCTAATTTAAACTCGTGGATTCATGCAGCAGTTAAAACGAGGAGATGGAAACGCTCCTTAAAAAATACAGCAAGTTAGAGAAAACGAACATGCAGTTTTTAGACGAACTTCTCTAATAAATTATTGTAAATAGTCTGCAGAGTAAACAACAACAAAGACAATAAACCATCTTTGGTTAGTTATGTTTCCGTTTATTCTTCAGCCTGTTTCTGCAGAACGACCGACAGCTGCTTCACTTTTACTCTGAAGACACCATTTCTCTCCAACAACAGCAGGCATAGTTTAGCCTTAAAGGACCATGCTGGTGATTTTGCATGTTTTAGCCCAAAAAACACAACGTGTATAAGTTACGTTACCACCAACCATTTTCACCAACCATAAATAATCCATCACAGTGAACACGGTGTCTGTTAATTTTTTTGTTGAAGTTATGCAATTTTAGCATGTCGACACAGCGCTACACAGGAGAAAATGTACATTTCCGCCAGGGAATATAGTTCCAGAACCAAGAAATTACATGGCTATGCCTTCCACATTTGGTAGCAGGTGAAACATTACATTTTAAGGTGGGTGTGTCACCTGAACGTTTCAGTTTAAAAGATTAGAGGTTTGGAAAAATAACAGGAAAATTCAAATAAGGTTTTATGTTTTGTGGTAGTAATAACATGTATGCAAGTTGTGTTTACTGGGCTTAAACATGCTAAATTACCGGTATGGTCCTTTAAAGTTCCCAGCAGGGTGGGCTGATGCATTCTAGAAATATGGACGGCTGGAAAAAGGAGCTTTTGGCTGGAAGTTTCCCACTGAATTGTTTTGTGTTTTTTTTATTGGTTTGTGTATCACGTGTTGTTGCAGTATTACGAAGAGCAGGATGGGATGAGTCGCATAATATTGGGAATTTCAGTTGGAATTTTTGTCTGGTACTTAATTTATTTCCATAATGCTTATAGAATCAGATTTTCCAGCAGAAGAAAATCAGAATCAGAATCCTTTACTTAATGTTTGGATTGGTTATGATTTGAAAATTATCTGATTATCTTAGAATTAACGCTTTGCTCAAAAATTTCCACAACATCAGATATCAGTTTATAAATCAATGCAATTAATTTATCAGCTCAAATCATGAAACATTTTCAGGAACATCAGTGTTTACAGTGAATGCACCATTTTGCTGTAAAAGAGAATAATTTGAGGATTTTCTCAGCTTTGCCTCAAATCTGATTCTATTCTGCAGATTATTTTCTGCCAAGCAGCATTTCTGTAGATACTTTTATTCTAGCAGATCTTTTTTTTTTTTTTTTTTTTAAACAGCTCAAACACGTGATGTTTCACATAGAAACATTGGACCTAATTGTAAATAGCAGTTGCAGCGTCCTCGGAGCACGCCGTGTGAGGACGTCAGCTGTGTTTTAAAGCAGCAGATTTGAAATTTTTCCTGTATTATTGTTTTTTGTCAGTTGGACCTCCTCCCCTTCCAAAAAAAAAACCTCATGAACCAATACATTTCCTGCAATTTCTGCATCTCCTGTTTTTTTTTTTTTTTTTTTTNTTTTTTTTTTTTTTTTTTTGTACGACTTGTTAAATCCATCTGCTGTTGGAGATAAATGATGAGAGCAGACGGTGACGTAGTTTACAGATTATCATGGAGGAGCTTTGATAATTGGGTCGTTATTGGCTCTGTGGGTTCTGTGTATCTGGGTTTGTTGATTTTCCAATTTTTTTTTATTTTATTATTTTTTTAAGAAGAGCAATGTGAAAATGTGAAGAAATGGCGAATGTTAGCCTTGTATATGCATCCAAACACACATCTGCAAATAATGGCCTTCTGAGGAGCGGAGCCCGGCTGTATGAATGGAAGCGAGGCTGGAAGATGTTTGAGCTGTTGAGGTTCAGTTTAATGGCTGACAATCTGGAGAATCATCTCACCTTCTTTTGTTAGAAAATGGAAAATGAAAACACTGGAATGTCGAAGCTTTTTTAAATAAAACCAGTAAATGTGAGAATGTTGTCCTGGCATGTCTATATGAGTTTTGGAGATAAAAATCAGTAACTATTTTTTACTACTGAAGCTCAGAATTTATGTAACGGGAAGAAAATAACGTGACAGGTTCCTGTTTTCCTCCTTTACAGTATATACAGACATTTCTAAAAGTAGTTTACTCTTGCATTTTATTCAAATAGAACAAATAATTCCTGAAAATTAAAACTTCTTTATGCATGTCTTAGTTTGCAGTGGAACGGGAGATGATTTGCTGCCAGTGTGAATCTGTGCAGGATACGATGATATTATATCACATTTTATTTTTTATTCTAGACTCGTTACTTTATGCTTGTGCAGTTAAAAGTTGAAATAATATTGTGGGCTGAGGCAAAATCATGTGACGTAAATTTTGGAAGCTAGTTTTCTGCAGTATGAGATGTAGTACGCAGCGTTTCCTGTAGGTGGCAGCACTGCGCTTTGATGTAACATTACACCTTATTTATATGGAATATGAAGAAGAAAATGCTAGAAACAGCTGTGACTGTTGAGGAGTTAAAACGTAAGATAAACTATTATTTTTGACATGAGAATCTAATTTTAGATCATGGACGGCAAATTAAACACGTAATAACTACATGCTGTTGGACGTCTGACGTAACTAAACTTCAAGGCGTTTTTTTTTAGCTACGTTAGCTAATTATACTTAGCCGCTCGTTAGCTAACTAGCTTGCTAGTCACCGGCTGTTTTTTTCTGTAAAAATTAACCGTTTGTTTTGGAACACATGAGTGTGTCTCTGGTGGTGATTCGTCTGGAATTAGCTGACCAGTCTCCTTCTCCTCAAGGTTTGCAGTATTCCGCCGGTAAGTTTCTCACACTGCTGTTCTGTTAGCCTAGCAGCTAGCATAATATTTCTTTTAGCCATTTGTGACATAAACTTATATACAGTGACTCAGCAGGGAAACTGGACTAACCCGGTTTGTAGATAGATTAAGCTTCATAAAAGATGTATCAAACAAGTCGTTATCTGAAAATTCATAGTTTAAACGAGTAGCTTTTATTGATTTGAGCTAAAGACACAAGTAGTGTTGACAATGACTGCATGTCAGATGTTCATGTCGTCCAGTTTATCCTGCAGCCCACATGATCCCAGCCTGACCTCTGACCTGTGTCCCTGCAGTTGAAGGCATGTCAGAGGAGGAGCTGCAGGAGAAGTCTCTGGGCCTGGCCAGGCTCAGTCTGAGCGGGAAGTCAGATCTGGAGCGAGCAGCAGTTCTGCATCAGCACATCGGCAGCAGAGCCATGGGAGACATGGTGATAGAAACCTTTGAACCCAGCCCAGGTAAGCACGTACAGGTAAGCACAAAACGCAAGTCAAGATCAGAGAGACACAACTGCTGTTTAAAAGACCATTACAGTGATTTTGCATATTTAAAGGACCATGTTTGAGCCTAATATATTGTTTTCATACATGTTACGTTACTGACAGTCATAAAGGATAAAACTGTATTTCAGCTTTCCTGATATTTTGCTAAATCTCTTAATCTTTCAAAATCAAATATTCAAGTGATACACCCACCTTAAAAATCCATGTTTCTCCTGCTAATAGTTACACAGCCTTATGAAGTCACGGTCCTTTAAATTTTTCCATAAACGCAGGTCTTCTTTTGGGACTATATTCCCCGGTGGAGGCATACATTCACTCCACGCTTTTTATTGAGCTTAAACACTAAAATTACATAACTTTTAAAAAAACCTGAATACACGTCTTGTTGGTGATGATGGATTACCTATCCCAAGAACGTTTCCAGTATCAACAAGTTGATTTTAATAGCAGAATGAACTGAAACCAATGGAGGTCTGGAAGGTAGGAAAAACATTTTTAATTCACCGTTCCAGTAGTATGCTTTGAGAAATGATTGTCAGTAACGTTACATGTATGAAAATTAAATATATTAGGCTCAAACATGCAAAATGGACGGTATGGTCCTTTAAGCATAATAAATACAACCTGCATACATGTTATGTTTCTGACAGCCACTTTCCAAAACATGAAACCATGTTTTAGTTTTCCTCTAATTTTGCCAAATCTTCTCATCTTTCTAAATCAAATGTTAAAGTGATACGTCCATCCTAAAATTTAATATTTCGCCTGCTAACATGTATGTCTGCATGTAGCAGGCACGGCCGTTTTAATTTCTCGGTAAAAGCCGTCTCCTGGTGGCAACGTACATTTTCTTCCATCTCGCTCTGTGTTGAAATGCTAAAATTAGAAAAAAGAGAGAAGGAGAGAAAAAAAGGGAAAAAAGAAAGAAAAAAGAATAAAAGAAAAAAAGAAATGCTAACATTATGGAACTTGGACAAAAAGTTTAATGGACGTTGTTTTTGCTGTGATGGATTATTTATCTCAGGTATGTTTGAAGCGTACTGGAATGAACTGAAAGCAGTGACAGTCTGGAAGGTAGGAACAACAACTGTAAAATGTATTGCTCCGGTGGAACCTTCTGGAACATGGTTGTAACGTGTAACGTGTATGCGGGTTGTATTTATTGGACTCAAACATGAAATTTTTCATTGTCAATTCAAAAACGGCGTTCCTAGATAACAGCGTGAAACACGTCTACAGACGGATAATTTAGTCGTTTTGTTTCTCCTGCATGTTTTCACACGTTTCACAGACATTCATCACAAAAGCTGAAATGCATCAAACCTCTGACGCAGTAACGCATCTCACACGCTCAGCTAAGATAACACGCTCAACTCAGCTTGCTGCTGTGAAGTCTGTAGGAGAAATGAATCAGATTCTCTGTAGAAATCATGTTTTGAAATGAAACTCCAGATAAAGGCGGCGGCGGCGGCGGCGACCGCGGCGGCTCAGCGGAGCAGAACCGTGAACATCAAGCTGAGGCAGACAGGAAGGAGGAGACGGGGGCGTCGCAGGACGACACCGCTGCCACCACAGGAACGACTCCAGACTCGCCGTCCAAGCAGCTGCCAGATCAGATCTCCTTCTTCAGCGGAAACCCCTCGGTGGAAATCGTCCACGGCATCATGCACCTTTACAAGACCAAGTGAGTCACGCCTGAAACGTGACCTGCGTCTGCTGAACCGTTACTTTATAAGCACGTTTGCGTTTATTTATGTTTTTTTGCTTTGCTGCAGCAAAATGACGTCACTGACCGAAGACGTCCGGCGGAGCGCCATGCTGTGCATCCTGACCGTCCCGGCGACCATGACCAGCCACGACCTGATGAAGCTCGTGGCGCCCTTTAATGACGTCATGGAGCACATGAAGATCATACGGGACTCCACCCCCAACCAGTACATGGTCCTCATTAAGTTCAGCACTCAGGTGAGGTTCCTGCAAGATCTGACGGAGCTCTGCAGCCATTTTCTGCACGTTCATCAATAAAATATCTGAATACCAGATCTGCTGAAATGAAAGTTGGTGGATCATAGTTTTCATGGTGTTCACGTCGAGCTTCAGGCCTCATTACTCTGCTGTGTTCATACGCTGAGAGGAAGCGGCTAAAACAGCGTTTTAATGTCCGTTCCATGAACAATAAACAGTATACATGCTGCTTCCCTTTGGTCACATCATTCATCCTGTCGTTGCTATGCCGATGACACAAAACTTGATCTGTTTTACTCGTAATGACCCTGAGAAGCTAGCCGCAATCAGAAATGACCTTAATGCAATAAAAGAATGGATGTCGCAAAATTACTTGCAACTGAATTGTGACAAACAGAAATCCTTTTCATGGCTCAGACATCGACAGTCGCTGTTCTTTTAATCTCATTGCCTCTTTCTAAAAATATCAAACCCTACCTAACAAACCTGGAACAGGTTTGATTTGAACCTCAGTGCTGAAGCTTGTGTGAAATCTCTGGTACAGTCGTGTTTTTTCCACTTGATATCTCTAAAATTAGACCCGTTCTTCAACGGAAACCGTCATCCATGTTTTTATCACGTTGGGTCACGCCTCGTCTGCCGTAGCGTTCTGTTCTCCTGCCTCAGCTGTTTCTCGGTTCGGTTGTTCAGAACTCTGCAGGAGGCTCTTAATAAAACAAACCATTATTCTCATATTTCACCGTTTTAGCCTCACTCCATCGGCTCCCCGTCTCTTTTAGGACTGATTTTAAAATTTGATTTCTGACTTATATCCCGTATATCTAAAAGAGCTGCTGCTGTGCCCTTTGACCTCTGTAAGGAGACTCAGGTCTGCTGATCAGGGTTACCTGGCTGTCCAGAGATCAAGGTGAACTAGAGGTGATGGTGCGTTCGCTGTCACTGTCCTCATCTCAGAGACTCAGATTTAAAAAGCAGCTGAAACTCATTAATTTACCAGATTTCCTGTCATTTTATCTGATTTTTAGTGCCGACGATTACATCATTTTCCTTTAAGAGACTTGTATTTTATTCTTAAATATTTTTATATTTTTTAATGATGTATGTATATATGTATATGTGTGTACATACATACATACAAACATACATATATATATATATATATAATGTATGTTTGTATGTATGTATGGAGATATATATATATATATATATATATACACACATATATTTACATATATATATTTATGTATTTATTTTTAATATTATACATTTCTTCTTTTTTTTTATTGCTTAGTGTTTTTTGTTTTTGTTTGTGGCCGTTTTATGGCATTGTGTGTGTAAGTGCTTTGTAACTTGTGTTTGTGAGAAGTGTGTATAAGTAAAGTTTGTTGCCGTAGAATTGTTCCTCTGTGTAGTTTTATGTTTTTTCTGTGTTTCCTGTGTAAACGTTGCTGTCTTCTTCTTCTTCTGTCTCCTGACAGGTGGACGCAGACAGTTTTTACACGGCGTGTAACGGCCGCCAGTTCAACTCCATCGAGGAAGCGGTGTGTCAGCTGGTGTACGTGGAGAGGGCAGAGGTCATCCGGTCTGAGGAGGTGAAATGATGTTTCTCTCCATTCAGCTTTTACAAACAGGATGCTTTATGTTTTTATCACTTAGCAGTTATCACATTTTATTATGACATATAATAGAGATGCAATAAGACATTGTCCCATAAATGCTCTAATAAACTGGTATTCATGTAATGATTGAGATCTATTTATAGCCTGTCAGCTCAAATTAATAAAGGCGGGTTTGTGGTCGTTATGGGTGTATTTGTGTTACTGGCCCAGGCAAATATTTGTGTATTTTGTAGTAACACACACACACCACCAGATGGCAGCAGCTGCATTTGAAGTACCATGATGCTAAAAGTGAAGGAAACCTTTAATCTAACACCGGCACAGGGAAACTTTGATGAGAATCTAGACCCCGAGAAAGAAATTTGACATGAATTTCAGGAGAAAGTTTTGTAATAGCAGAGGAAGACTCCGGTGAGGAAGCTGGAAGACATTTAAATATTGTTTTGAGACGCTGAAACAGGACGAGCTCTTATAGCTGACAGGAGAGCGAGGCTAGCCGGAGGAGGAAGAGGAAAAAAACGACTAAAATATTTTACATATCACTTAAAAATTAGAAATGAAGCCTCTAATAAACACGCAGAAAAAAAACTGCTGCTGCTATTTGAGTATTTACGGTAATTATGTTCTGTTTTCCTAAAAATATTTCATATTCCAAAATATTCCAGGCACTGAATTTATCACTTCTGTTGTTGATGTTGCTCTCTCTCTCTCTCTCTCTCTCTCTCTCTCTCTCTC
>VXCM01005809.1:0-40274 GCA_014773175.1 Lucifuga dentata
CCCCCCCCCCCCACACACACACACACGTGACACTGTGATGCAGTAACTAGCTAGCTAGCTAGCTACTATCACAGTGTGTGGCTACTACTGCCACACAAAATCATGTCGGAGGAGATGACAGACGAGAGCGAGACGCTCTACCCTAACCTGAAAAAAGTTAGCTCGCCAGTGTGGGAGTTTTTTGGATTTGGTAAAAAAAGAGAGTGTTGGTAGACGCCCCAGTCTGCAGGAAATGCTGATCGACAGGAACCACCAACCTGTTCACCCACCTTTGTCCTCTCCTTCATTACTAGATTTATTCCACCAGCCATGAGTCAGTAAGAAGGCTGATAAATACACTGGAATGATTCTCACTATTACCATACGTGTGTGCAATGACGTGGAAAAGGAGTGAATCCACACGCATGTTGTCAGTCAAACTAATAGAAAAGGAAGGAGGAAGGGCTAACCTTTTCTAAACTGCTATATTTATTTTCCTCATCATTTATCCAAGTGTACAACAATGTCATTATTTCTGCTACATGGCTCCCATAAAACTGAGTATTTAATATGCCATAAATAAAAACTGCCAAAGCGTCAGTTAATTTCACCATTTATGGCTACTCAGGTTTGAAACAAAAACTAAAATTGATCCTGAGGAAATAGCTGACATAGTGTATTATCCTATAGAGAAAACACTTTTTGGTAAATTATTATAAAATTCTTAAGATGGGTACAGTGGTCATGTTTTCAGTCATTGGCCACGTCCCCACTTCCTTTTAAAGGACCATACCACCCATTTTGCATGTTTGAGCCTAATATATTCAATTTTCATGCATGTTACGTTACTGACAATCATTTCCTGAAGGATAAAACCGTATTTCAGCTTTTCTGATATTTTGCAAAATCTCTTAATCTTTCAAAATCAAACATTCAAGCGATACACCCACCTTAAAAATCAATGTTTCACCTGCTAATAATTACGCAAAATTATGAAGTCACGGTCATTAAAATTTTTCGATAAACACAGGTCTTCTTTTGAGACTATATTCCGCGATGGAGACATACATTCACTCCATGCATTTTATTGCGCTTAAATGCTAAAATTACAAAACTTTGAAAAAACCTGAATACATAGTCTTGTTCACGATAATGGATTTCCTATCCCAAGTATCAAGTATTTACCAAGTATTTCAAGTATCAACAAGTTGACTTTAATAGCGTACCAGAATGAAATCAATGGCGGTCTGGAAGGTAGGAAAAACATTTTTAATTCACCGNATAGCGTACCAGAATGAAATCAATGGCGGTCTGGAAGGTAGGAAAAACATTTTTAATTCACCGTTCAAGTTTTGCTTTGGGAAATGCTTGTCAGTAACGTAATGTATATGAAAATTGAATATTAGGTTCAAACATGCAAAATGGGTGGTATAGTCCTTTAAGTTAAAAAGAATTATCACGAGCCTAAATGGCTTGTAGAAGTTTTCTGAAGTCTACACGTCTGCTTATATTGATTTTATGTTTTGTACTGACATTTATTGTATTCAATTTCATATTCAACCAATTATGTACTACTCCTTTTAACATGTGTTAACATCATTGACATAATTCCTCCATTTACCAGGTTAAACTGTAATTAAAAGGCTGTTCATGGTGTTTGAGAGTCAATTTCTAAGTATCTGTTTTACACAATGGAAGGTCATAGAAGGAGGCAGCGAGTCGAGTCTGTGGGTCAGTCAGCAAGTCACGGCTCGCCATACACCGTGCATTCATCACGGGCTTTCAGCTGAAGCAGCTCTGCTCTGCTGGCAATCCATTCAGCGTAACACAGCGTACACCTCCATCTGTGAGAACTGATGGCATGTAAATTAACATACTCATCGTATGTGCACGGCTACATACACGTGCTCTGGCTGAGACACTCTTTAACCTGCTCCTCAACACGTCTCATTGAATATTTACTCTGTGCACTGATCTAATGATACCAGAGACCCAGAAATGGCTGGAATTATTCCGGCTGAGCTGTGGCTCTTTCCACAAAACCTCCTCACCTCTCTTCCTCCTGCTCCTCCCTCCTCATCCCTCCATTTCTTCTCCCCCTGGTAGCTGTCCCTCTAGTGACCTCCTGCTATCGCAAAAAAAAAACCTCCTCCTCCTCCTACTCTCTCCCTTATACTGTCTTGTTTTGCTCTTCCATCTCTCTCTACATCTTTCTCTCCGTCTCACCCCATCCCCAACGACATGAAACGCACATTACACATCTATATATAGTACATTGGTGAAGGCAGAAAGCAGCATTTAAATGGTGTGTCACCTTGCTGTTAGATGTGGAATTCTGCCATAGCTTTGGCACAGATTATTCATATGAATATGCAGAGTGGCTGCAATGATGTGGAACTAAGACATAATGTGCATGCGCGCATGTGTGCATGCATGCCCATGTGCATATCTGCAAGCTTTGCAAGTGCATCACTCTGTAGCAAAATCAGAGGATTTTTGTCTGCATTGGTGTGTTACTGTACGTGTGTGTGTGTGTGTGTGTGTGAGAGTTTCTGANGGGGTAGCAGTAGAGTGAAAGGGCCAGTGAGGGAGAACATTTTGCTGAAATGATACCATTCTTCTGAATCCAGTTGTTGGCCGAGAATAGACATGTAGAGCAGTACTGAATAAAAGATGACAAGACAGCACAGCATTGCCCACACAAAAGCCATCCTGAGTGCATGTGTGTGTGTGTGTGTGTGTGGAGTGTGTGTGGAGTGTGTGTTTGTGTGTATACACACGTGTTCATGCAGGCATGCTTCAATTTGTGTTTAAGTGCATGTGCAACAAGTCCCTCGTCTTGTGCCCTTGAGCTAGAGTTCTTTGCTCTTCCACCCACCCACACACACACACACACACACAGTATATATATGAGTGGATATCTCAGAACTATATTAGCACAAATGAGTAATTTCCTTTTATCTCCAGATGCAGCAGACTAGGTAAGGGGTAATGATAATAATGTGGTAGTTTATTTGTTTTTCCCTTTGTGCTTTAAATGACACACTTAACTGCAAATTGAATAGAATTGGATTTCCCAGAAATCTTTAGTCCACTTCACCTGAACTCCATTTTCATTCTCCTGCTTTCCTTCCAGGAAAGGCTTGAAGCTTTGCATGAGAGCACAGATGCTGGTCGAACGCTGTCGTCTCTGACATGTCTGCCTTTTTTCTGCTGCATCTCTGCTGCCCGCCAGCCTCGGGTAGCACGCTATTGAGTGTTTATTCATTCCTTTCCATGCATGGCCGGCTCAGAGTCGACCACACTACAAACTTGAAAAGCAGCATGCGGCGGCAGCTTTCCTCCTGGCTAATCTGTTTGCTTTCTAGTAGGGAGGCCTAAATCCCCCAGTCTGCCTGCGTACCAGGGAAAACAAGGCCTTCACTTAATAACGAATCCCAGCCATATTTCAAACAACACTTTGATTTTGTTTTAGTTACCCGAGCACAAGCTTGCTGGAACGGTAGATACGGGCAGATTGCACTCAAGGGACAGAAAGATTACGTTTGTGTGTGCAAGGTATTAAAGCAGGTATTTGTATGCAGAGGTATACCAATCTGTTTGTACAGTATAGGTTTCTATTACAGGGAGCACCTGAGGATAAAGTCTTGGCGAGTGTGTGTGTTGGCTTCATCTCTCATATCTGCCACCACGGTTTCATCTGTACTTTGTCACCAGCGGTGACCTTTGGCCCAACCGGCGCGTTTATCTCGACAGGCTCAGGCCAGAGCTGAACCTCCGTGGTGTAAAAAGCTCTTCCTGCTTCCCAACAGAATGCCTACTTTGATTATTTTACAAGGCAACAAACCAGTGAGAGGAATTTTGGATCCCGTGTCTTAGCAACAAAAAAAATGCTACTACCAGGTAGTAAAATCGACATCATTTCTGGAGGCGTATGAAAGTTAAAGGGCCTCTCTGGAGTCATTTTAAATGTAAACCTGTGGCCCATCAATCGATCCGTGCATCTGTACTGCACTTTTGTTGCCTGCCATGATGTATGATCTAATTTGATTTTTGTAAATTATTTAGTATCTGCTGTCAACACGTGTCACCAGTGCATTTAAAGTAAAATTAATATTTAATCTGTGGTTGGCATGTTAGGTATTAGTCGGCTGCATGCGTGACTTTTTTGTGCATCCCGTGTTCTGTAGCACTGTAAGACAGAAACTCGATGCAGACACCTTCCTTCTCAGCTTAAATGAATAAACCTGTTTGTACACAGGATGATTTCTGTGCAATAAACCCATCGATGCTGCTTCTCATTTGTTCAGTAGAGAAGTTTAATACCAGTAAAATTCAGTGGAACCACACTCTTACTGCTGCTGACCAACGACTTCCACACTCTCCTCGCCTTCCAAATCCACATTTTAAATTTATGATATCAATAATTTAGCCTGCAGGATGTTCCTTAACCTTTCAAGGCCCGTATCAGCAAAACATCCGCTGGAATGTCCTTGAGCAAGTCACTGTTTCCGGACTAGTTTCAGGCTGCTGTTCTGCAGCGGATCTGACCTCTGACCTAACTCTGGCGAGGATAGAGCAGCAAGACGATTTCCCTTTGGGGATCAATACGTTATCTTTTTTTTTTTTTTATATTTTCAAAGAGTAGCCACCAGATTTATTAAATGGTGAATATTTCTGTTTGGATCCTGTGTCTGAACATAAGTCCATCCTGTGCAGAGTAGTAGTTTGTCAAACAAGGAAAAGTGAGGTACAGTATGTTGTGTATGTCATTTATCTTTAATACATACAACTATCACACTGTTTCTGTACTAACATGGCAAAAATACAACTTAAACCTCTAACGAGAAGAATAGCAGCTCAGTCTCAAACTGTCTGTGGCTGTGTTTTGATGATAGTGGTATGAAGTGAAAAACAGAAACTGTGTTCTGGAATGCTCACACACCATTTATATTTATTACTGTCAAAACTCTACTGTCAATGCAGCAAAAGCATCCTCAGATCTCGGTGATTCGATTTAACCTGGAGTATATCAGTTTGTGGTCTAAATAGGCAGAACGTTCCCCGTTTTCTTCGCCTCCATCGACTGCGGCTCTTTGTAGCGCGCGAGAAAGCTATGATGAGAAAGAAGAAGGTTCATGGTGAATCTATTATTCCAGGAGACTTCAAATCTTTTGCTTGGGGCAAATGTGACTTTGCATAGAGCTGTTTTAGAAAGGCTAGCGACTGTAGCTATTTTTAGTTTCTGACTCCCTTCACTTTCTCCTCCTCCTCCTCCTCCTCTTCTTCACCTCTCTCTGTCCCTTTATTATTCTGAAGAGGGCTCCACTCGCCGCTCAAAAACTCACACAGGTATCATCAGCACTCGTGTGTGTGGATGTATGTCTGCTCTGCATCTCAGAGAGGGTAAGAACAATGAAGAGATTAAGTTTGACTAACAGGTTTGTAAGTGTGTGTTTGTGGTGTAATGCACGCATGCAATTTTTATTCCCTCATACAAATCCAACCCAAGCCATTTATTCATAGGCGAGGTACAAGCATGGTCTTGCTTTATTGGATTGCATTGTGAAAATGTAACCGTAACTCAAAGTACTTCATCATCCATCCATCAGAAACATCCATTTACAGCCTCTGAGTCTGTCTCCTTCTGTTTGCTGCCCTTCGTCTCTTTCTCTGTCTTGCTTTTCCATTCATCTCTCTTCTTCCTCTCTTTATCTAATCACACACACTGCTGCTGCCGTGACTCTGGTCTTATTAGCAGCAGAATAAAAAGGAAAACAGAGGGATGCAGAGTGGTTTGCAGATGGAAATGAGGCAAAAAAAAAAAAAAAAANAAAAAAAAAAAAAAAAAGAACACGAGGAAAAAAAATAAAACACAAACTGGGGTAAAACAAAAGGACAAAATAACTGCTGTGAGTCAGAAGGACGGAGATAATGCAAACCAAGACAAAGAGGGATACTGTGTCACAGCTCCAATCAGATATGACAGCGAGAGAGAGAGAGAGAGAGAGAGAGAGAGAGAGAGAGAGAGAGAGAGGAGAAGTGATGGGTTCAGGAGGCGGAAAGCTATAAAGAGGCAGAGGTCTATTAAAAGTGGAGTGTTGGGACGTACAAGGGTGCAGTGGTGATTTAAATTAAACTTGTGTGTGTGTGTTTGGCTTTGAGATGTGTACATGTGTGTCGTGTGTGTGTGTGTGTGTGTGTGTGTGTGTGTGTTTGTTCTCTGTGTGTATCTGTGTTCTCTGTGGTCTTTCTCTCTGTATGTTTGTACAAATTTCTGGGTTTGTACTCTGGTGTGTGTGTGCATATGTGTGTGTGTGTGTGTGCATTTGATGTGTGCATGTGTGTCAGTCTGTCTCTTTGTCTCCATGTGTCCTGAGTGCCTGCTGCTGATGAGTCAATAGTCTTATTGGAATAATCAGCCTCTCTATTTAAGAAGAGCTGAGGGAAATTCGCTCGAATATAAGTTTCGAAACTCACACACATAGATAGAGAGAGAGAGAGAGAGAGAGAGAGAGAGGAAGGAAGAGAGAGAGAGCTGTGGATGAGGAAGAGAGGTGATGAGTACAGGCAGCATGGAGGCAGAGAGTGATAAATGTACAGACAGGAGGCTGAAAGCTCTGAGTGGCTTGCTGCCAACTGAGGACAACTCTGAGTCTGATTTTATCCAGCACAACCAACTTGTGGAAGAATAATGAGCGTGCTTAGATGCTACTCATTATTAACTTCTTACCCAAGGCAGTCAGTCATTATTAAACGTGTATAAATAAACGTGTTTTCCATATATAACGTTTAGATTGAGGCTGACACGATAAATCACCAAATCCTCCTCTCTGCGCTCTCAGCCGGGCATTTCAGGAACTGTTCTGTGCTGGATTGATTGAGGAAGATCCTTAGTTTAGTTTATTTGTTTTCACATATAAAAAAAATATGAAATTTCAGAAAAGAAAAAAAACAAAAGTAAATGTGAAGGAGAGCTGCAAAAAACCCAAGGGGTTTGAACAGGGCAGTTCTCCAGAAGATGCATGACAATAGTTAAATTATAAGACAATTTAAAAAAGGAAAATCAGAAAAGAGAAACAAGACAGCAAAGCAGAACAATAAAAGAACTTTTGGAATTTCTTGATGTAATACCAGCAGAATGTCAGACTCCAGCAACACACATAAGAGAGCTTAAAGCGAAAGTCCATATGGGTAACATGGTTGAGAGTCCCTTTACAGCTTTCTCGAATTGAGGATGAGACAATTCAATGAAATTTGGGGGCAGGACATTCCACAGAATAGAACCTCTGTGCATGAAACCAAACTGTAGCTGTGTTGTTCAGCAAACAGGAGACTTGAGTTTACATAGAGTGCGAGTGGGATAATTATGAAATTGATAATTAAAGGAATTAAGTTTGTGAAAGGATGGAGAAAAGATTCTCTTTAATGATCCATAGACAAATCAACAGAACTGCAGGTGATTAATTTGATAAACAGTGAGGGTGTTGAGTGTCATGGTGGTGGTGGTGGGGAGGGAAGGGGGGAGTCACAGTTGCCATGCTTGTCCACTGGGATACCACAAGGGTCAATGCTTGGGCCCCTTTTCTTCTCAATACATCATCTGACTAGGAGCAATCATCCGCTCATGTGGTTTCTTATAACACCGCTATGCTGATGATACTCCGCTCTACTTATCTTTCCTGTCTGAAGATTTCACAGTCTCAGTGCAGATCTCAGTGAGTCTCACTAACATCTCGTTAATATCTCAAAATGGAAAGTGGAAGACCACCTTTAACTCAACCTTTGAAAGACTGAGCTACTTGTAATTCAAGTCCGATAATTCAACAACAAATCAGTGTCCGGCTCTGCTCCTGGCTGCTTCGCCCAATGAAAATATGGCTGTCACAGTCAACAACCAGCTAACTTTTAATGATCATATTGAATCTGTTCTCTGCATAACATCAAGAAATGCTTTACTAGCAGATCTGCAGGCATGTATGCTGTAATTTATTCAAATGATACAGAATGGGGTGGCAAATCTGATCTTCAACAAGCCAAAAAAGCACTGTTTCTCATCTCCCTGTTCTGGCTTTAAATAGCTGCTCTCGTTAACTTCAGCTTCTTCATACTTTTTTATAAAGTAGTGAGCAGACCAACCTGAACTCCATCATTCATGTTTAAGCTCCTTCTCACTATGCTTTGCTAATGAACAGCGCCTCATGCTTCCATAATGTGGCTCTAAGTCTTGAGCTAGACTGTTTTCTTCTGTGGTTCCTCAGTGGTGGATTAAGCCACCCAACTCTAGTTGATCTGCCAAAACCCTCTTGGTCTTTAACAAAGGCTTAAAGCCCCAAATTTGGATAAAAGTATCTGTCAAATGAATAAATGTCAGCATAAATGTAAAATGTATTAACCTGACTTGAAATTTTCTGTGTATATGAAAGATAATGAAAACTCAGCAACACTTGAGAAATTAATTCTCTACCAATCCCATCTGTTTACTGAGTGGTATTTGTACAATAAAATGAAAAATTCTGAAAACGTAATAAATCACATCTTTGCTACAGTATTGTATGTCACCATCAAAGGAAATATTGTTTTTTTTTTTTTTTTTTTANTTTTTTTTTTTTTTTTTTTATAAAACTAATGAAAATAATCCCACAAGCAATGATTATTACAGTTTGGGGCAGATTTTGAACCATGCATGTGGACTTTTACTTCAACTAAAAACATATCACAAATGCTACATAAAGTCTCCAGTACTGCTGCTAGATTCTGATTGGTAGCCTGATTACTGTAGCAAATGTGTGATTACAGATATTGTTTATTGTAATTAGATTACTGTAGCTCCAATATGACATTTAATCAATCACTCCAAACTTTGTTGGCAGCAGCAGGTCTCAGCTGTCCTAGCCAGATGTTCTGCTGATGGCAAACTGCCTAATATCTGCTTATTTCACTCCACTCTGTGCTCTGACATGGGGAATATTGGTAATATCTGGCCAGAAGATGCCGAGTCAGGAAAAATGGAAGTCACAGGGGAGAAGAGGGTTGGCAATATAGGAAAGTCATCTATAAAGGATGAAAATGCTCGTTGTCACGAGAGAGGGAGAGACATGAAGTATGGTGGGGTGTTTTNTAAAGGATGAAAATGCTCGTTGTCACGAGAGAGGGAGAGACATGAAGTATGGTGGGGTGTTTTGTTCTCAGCTCTTAGCCAATATTTAGTGTTTCAAAATGAGGTGCTCACCTTTAGGAAAAAGTGGCAGCGACACTTTCATGAGGAATAACTGCACAAATCTAAGACATATGATGGTTTCTGTGAAGGAAAACATTAATGTAAGCCATTGTTTGGCAATTAACCTTAAGGCAATATCCTCTATATTAATAACTATAAAGCACTCGCATGTCACACAACTTTTTAAAGTTTTGTTTTTCAAGCCAACCCCTCCCTCTAGCTCCTTCACTAATCCCAGGTTGCTCTGGACAATGCAGGACTTGTTGAGACAATTTTCCACTGGTATCACTGAGCACCCTCCATNCTCTGACACCCTCTCCACAGGTCCTCAACATTGGTCCGCAGTGGCCAAGGGGCTGCTAGAGTTGTCATTATCATCTTTACAGAAGGAGATAAACACCTGCTACCTCATAATCAACCGGGGCCATCTTGACTCCAAGCCTCTCTCACTCCTGGTACTCAACCACTTGTAGGCTGACAGGTTTGGCATGAAGAGCTAGATAAGACATAATTGTGTGTTTTTGTTTTTGGAGATATGGTATTTATCCAGGTATGTCTGGCTGTGCATGTGTGTTTAAGTTTGTGTACTTATGCATCTTACCTCTTGTGTGTCTATAAGTGCATGTGTGTTTAGCACATTTATAAGCCTGCATCAGTGTTTTTAGTGTGTATGCATGTGTGTGTGTGAACGTGCACGTACCCTTCAGCACTCCCCAGACTCTCTCTCTAAGTGTGTGTTTGTTACCAAGCTTGAGTACCTCAGGGGCCTGCATCAAGAAATGAAGAGACTGGCAAAGCGAGTTCCGTTAAGGCCAACACGAGAGCACTTCAGCCACCACACCACAGTGACTCCAGAAGAAAACCAATTTGGAGAAAACCAATTTGTGTCATCTGTTATATCTGGTCCATTTTTAATCAGGCACCAAAACCAAACACACACACACGATACTCACAAGGAAAGATCAGGAAATACAGAAGCCAGGACTTGATATCACGGGGCAAAGTGACCTTGAAGACGTCCGTAAGCACAATTCGGTCCTGATGTGTGAAAACACACCTGTTTCATAAGATAAGGTGTGACTTTGCCATCTCACCATGTTATGAGTCATCACAGCTGAGGGCCCTGTTCCTGTATGGAAGTGTGTGTGTGTATGTGTGTGTATTTTGGTGTTTTGGTGCACATATGCATGACCTTCAGTTAGCACATGGAAACTTAAACCTCTACTTATACGCGTGCATCGTTCTGTATGTTTGAAGTTGGTTTGAATGCAAAGTTCCAACTGGTGGAAGTGTGTGTGTTCGCCAGCGTTCTCTCCATCACCAAATACTGTGATCTGTTTGTGAGGTTATTGTTGAAGCAGCCAGCGTTTGGTCTCGCAGGCGCCGCAGTGACAATGACCCTCTGGAGTCGACTCATCCAAAACTCATAAACAAAGAACGCAGCCCAATAACTTTAATAGAGCAGAGCCACAAAGAGTCTTGCAACTCATAAAACGGATAAATTAATATCACTGCTAATAAAAGTGTAATGAAGAAACAGACCCAGCTGATGAGATGGAGCATGGTGTGTGTATGTGTGTGTGTGTGTCAAATGATAAGACAGGCCTGCATTAAGGTAATTTTTAATACATTTCTAATGAGAGAAATGCACAATGACATGGCTTCTTGTTCTCTCTTAAAGGATCGCAACATACCGCAGTAGTAAATTTCCAGTCTGTCTTTGCTGCAGCACTGCATGTTATGACTGCTGTATTCTCACCCTGACATCAAAAAGTTCTTTTTGATGCAGCTTTTTCCCTAATCGGTATAATAAACAGCAGCGGTCTGTGTTGTTAGAAATGTGTTCTATACTTCCACATAAGGGAAATTGGTCCCTTAATGTATTCCATGTTGCCTTTCACATCCCGTATGCGTCCTTCACTTAATATTCCCATTTATTTTTTTGATAACATACATTACACGCTAAATTTGCAACATTTGCCGTAACACTGCATTTGTAGTGATTTTTTTTTTCCTTAATGAGTTCATGTATGCACAAAACCTATTCCAAAGGCAATTTCCATCCTTTTAGTTGAATACCAACTAAGGAGATTGTCTTCTCTTCTGGGAAATTAATTGTTTAAAAACATCAGAATATAGTCTGACTAGAAAGAATGTACAACAATAGGAAGCAGCAGATTTACCTATAAGCAATCAGATGGAATACTTTGACTGTCTTTGAAATGCTGACGTCTCGCTGATATTTTTTGACATTTTCCGACTGGTTATGACGCCTCTCTCACTTCCTTCCTTTCATCCCTCTCTTTTCAGTCTAGAGCTGGCATTATCTGAGCATTCTGTACCCAGCAGTCCCTGCAGACAGCTCACATTGTGCCCCCTTGATGGCTTAATTGATCTGTTGATTGGCACAAGTCATGAGACTAATGGCGTGGGCCCCACCGGCCAATGGCTTCCCAGTATCGCTGGCTCCCTGTCAACTCAAACGCCTCCTCTCCTCTGCCCCTCCAGGAAAAAAGTGATAAATTCTCAGATTACTGATGTGTTCTGGATGGGAGAAGTAACTGAGAGACAAATTAAGCTCCATCATTTTTCCAGAAAAACAGGAGAGGAGAATCCTGGTAGTCACCGGTCCGACAAACAAATCTGTTTGTTTCCATGCGGGAGGGTGCCACTCTTAAATATACAGGTTTGTGCAAATGTCGAAGCTCAGATGTGCAGTATTATCACGAGCATGACATATAACACATGTTCGCTCCATCGTTCCGTGACCTTTGACCAACATCGTGTGGTGGTGCACCAGGCCTGCGTGCTAAAACCTGTATTTAGTCATTAGCTAGCAAAGCAGAAATTCAGAGTACATCTAACTATAAAGGCAAAAATCTCTGTCTGTGGCACCAATATCTCTAAAACCCGGCACTGTATGAAGCCGAAATTCAGCAGGTTCATTGCTCAGGACCCAAGGACGTGCAGTGTCACGTGTGAAGTTGTTTGGATGAGCGGTTCTCGAATTGAGCTGTGCCGATAAAAAGTAGTCCGTGTGGCAGGACACACTCCGGTCCAGTGTCACGGTCTCAAGCCGACCCCGTACAGCAAATAAAGCTAGCTCACGAGGACGTGCAGAACTAAATTATGACAGGCTGCATCGCACACCATAAAGTCCGGTCTGAACAGACACATTTTGAACGGGCGCTGCACTAGTTCATGTTTCCCATACATAGGCGAAACTTGGGCAGCCCACCCAGGTTTCGCAGGATGACCCAGCCTAAAGCTTGGTTTTTACTCGCCGTTGTTCGCGAGTCCACGAGGGGCCGCAGACAAATACGACACTGCTGTCACACACACTGACGCACACATACATAAGCTGTACTTGACAGCCTCAAGAAAGCAAAACGAAAGAAACGAAAGCGGAGAAAGCAAAAACCGAATGTCTGATAGCTCCCGTTGCATCCCCCTCCCCGCCACAAGTATATTTTCAACCTTGAGAAACACTATAGTTAAATTAATTAAAGATTTAAGTTCTTATTAGATCACACTGAAGACTGCTGCTCAGTGTTTCTATAAATTACGGCTACATTTCTCTTACTTCCTGAGCTTTTCTCTACATAGGTTCATGTTTTCCATCTTTAGCTTCCATTAAAAGAATAAACAGCCTGGCAAAGACTTTTATCATTCCAGTATCTGCCACTTAAAGAAAGTCTAAGTTCATCTCTATATTTATTCCTTATTAATCTATGTTTAATGTTTGTTCAGGATGATTATGATTGTACTACTGACTGCTTACCTACAACAATAACTTAACTTTACCATCCATAACTATGATGTTATACCCCCGTATAGAAAATTGCTAACATGGCATTTTATTGGATTAAGCAGGCAAAGCTTTTACAGGTGATCTCGTGGAAACATACGTGTGATCGTATGTGTGTGTTTGACCCTTGGTTTATAATTTATATCAGCTTCTCCAGTCAGTTTTAACAAAATACGAGTTGTGACTTTATAGATTCGGGTTGGGTTGACAGAAGGCCGTATCTGTGATGTGGACTCATTCAAGGGCAACGCTGGAGGCAGGCTGTAAACCTGTACGGTTGTGTGTGTGTGTCTTTGTGTGTGCGTGTGTGGTGTGTGTGTGGCAGTAGCGGTATGCTGTACACAAAACTCATAAACAACAAGCTAACACAGGACTAGACAGGACCCCAATCGAATTAATGCAGGTTTAAAATCTATTGCCTGTGTGTGTGTGTGTGTGTGTGTGTGTGTGTGTGTGTGTGTGTGTGCGTGTGTGAGCCAGATCAATCCACACAGGAAAAAGGTTGACAGAATAATGATCTGTCCTCTGTTTTCATCAGTCTTTTTTCCTCTGTGTTCATCTTCTCTCTTTTGTTGCGTTCTCTCTTCCACCTCTTCACATTTCCTCCCTCCCCTCATCTTCTTCTTTCACTCTCTTCAGTCATCCCTCTCTTATTCATCTATCTTTCGCATCGGTCCAGGAATAGCCACTCTCTTTTTCCATGAATCTCAAATTCTTCCCCTTCGTTCCATCTTTTCTTCATCGTACAGCCATTCTCAATAATCCTCCATTTCTCTTTTGTTGCCTGCCGCCTTTCTTTCCCTTCACTTTTCTTTACCTTTTCTATAAAACTCGCTTTTCAACCGACCCCTCACGCCACCACCACCTCCAGCCCTAATATCTCACACACTCCTTTCTTTGATGCATCATTCATGGTTTTATTACACTCTCTCTCTCTCTCTCTCTCTCTCTCTCTCTCTCAGCCACATGATCAAATCTTCATCTTTGGCTTTTATCTCGTCTTCCAGCTTTCCCCTTCTCCTCCCTTGTAACATCTTGCTTTCCTTGGACCGGCTTTCTATTTCTGTCTTTGTAGCGAGCTCAATCTCTCACTTCATCCCTCCTCTTTCAACCGCTCCTTTTATGCTCTCTCTCAACCTTTCCTCTCCGTTGTGTCCTCCCTGCCTTCCCCCTCTCGCTCCATCTATATCTGTCTCATTCCCTTTTCCATCACTTCCACTTTCCTTTTCCATTTCTTCCTCCTTCAGCTATCCCCCTCGTCTTTTTCTTCCATCAGCAACCCCCTCCCTCCCTCGCATGCATCTCCATTTTCTTTCCTTCCCCCATTCTTCCTTCTCTTTCTCTATCTGTCATTCCCTGAGGTGAGCGGCTGAGCGCTAATGTCCAGGTTTCAGTAATGGAGTAATCCTTTCACATCGTAGCCGCAGCATCAGGCCGGCTGTACACCACACTCTAAAAGCCATCCTTATCGTTAAACAGGCCTCTAATCTCTGCATCGCTCGCGTGCCCGAACGTACATACACATACATGTACGCTGACCAAACGTCTCTTCAACGAAGGACGTGAGCGAGGCGCCGCCATGCTCCAGGATCCCATTTTGTTTCTTATCAGGCTGAGTGCTATCAGGGAGGATGTTGCTGTGTGGCATTTACCTGCAGATAAACATGTAGCTTATAGCATGTTTATCTGCCTACGCCGTGCTAAAGAAAAGTAGCATGTGATGTGTGTTGTGTGTCACGATAGCAAAAATGTGTATATCGCGCAAGGCAGGTTTCCAGCCTGGAGCTATTAAAGCGGTGTCACAGGCAGCATTTAACTGGAAGATAAATGCATCTGTGACATCGTGTGTGTGTGTGTGTGTGGAGATAGGATCGGATTATTTTGCTGCTTTGCGCTTGCTGTTTTTCGGCGATGTCATGGTGACGCGCTTACACGAATGCGCCCATGAACGTAAGTACACACACACACACACATGCAGAGCTGAAACATCTGGGCTCCCCAGTGGCAGGACTGTCTGGGGAGTGCTGATGTGTTGCTTTGTCTGGCTGTGTCCACAAATAGCCGAAAACACACACAATCTCCCGCCATCACCCGCTGCTGTAGAATGCTAGCAGAGACCAGACGGTGAAGANCACACACAATCTCCCGCCATCACCCGCTGCTGTAGAATGCTAGCAGAGACCAGACGGTGAAGAGGAGGAAGAGGACAAACACATCAGACAGACAGGTATAAAAAGAAGCAGTGTGTGTGTGTGCATGTATGTGTGTATTAGGCCGGATACACATGCTAAGCGTTAGCGTTGCGCTGACCTGGGCGTTCCGTTATTGTGTATTGGGAGCTGAGCAGTGACTCCTAATGTCGCATCACGCCATCTTGAGCGCTGCACGACGCTCAGATTCTCCGTTTTGACGCGGTGCTCAAAGTTCATTTAAATGAACTTTGACCTTTCCGACGCTAACCTTTCCAATGCACAACCAATCAGAGTGCTGCTGTACGTCACGCAACCAGAAGCGCCACAACAATGGAGGAGGAGCTTATAATCCGTAGAGTATACAACACAACTTAAAATCGTATCATGATCTGATGTTTTAAAAAAAAAAAAAAAAAAAANAAAAAAAAAAAAAAAAAAAGGCGCTTGTTTGGCAAAATGTCAGCAGTCAGACAGGGACATCAGGTTTGGAAGTCGTTAATATAGTGTCTGAAATGTGAGGTTTCATGCATCCACGTTCACCATTTTTCACTTTTCTTCTCCTTATAAAACCCTTTTTTATTGTTTTTTTGCGACGTCCATGTCACTACACGAGTTGAAACCTTAATCCGACTTTAACCACGAATGGGCAAAGCTCGCATGTACACTACATCCTGTCTTTACAGTCCACGGTAACCGTTAAATTGTCATTAACAACAAACACTTCCTGTCAGCGCGAGGTTGAGCGGCGCTGCTCAGACTCCGCTCATATGCAGCAGAACGCTGAACGCCCAGCGGCAACGCTAACGCTTAGCATGTGAATCCAGCCTTATGGTTACTGTTTCAACCATCGTGCATTTAATTTGAAGACTTCTGCTGAAAAATGCTGTAACACTCTTGGTCCTGCTACGTTTTTGTCACTTTGCCTTGGTGGACAAACACCCACAGAAAGAAAACAACCTGGAAAACACACACACACACACACACAAGCAGACTTGAGTTGTCAGGTTGTCATGTTACCGCAGCTGGCATCATATCAGGCAGAAGCGCTGACTGATGTGTTGTGACTGAGTAATGCGTACTTGCCTGTGGCTCAAACAGCAGATCATAATCCTGCTGCTGAAACGACACGTGTGCCAAAAAACCAGAAATGATACGACGCTGAACGGCATCACTCAAAGTCTGTGTGTCATATGTTTTATCTGGCGAGTAACTGCACGTGTGTGTTTACGGTTAAAGGGCCATGCTAGCAGTTTGGCATGTTTTTGAGCCCAATGTATACAACCCGCATACGCATTGAGTTACTGACAACCATTTTCCAAAACATATAACTCGACCGGTAAATTTTAGAATTGTTTTTCCTACCTTCCAGACTCCACTGCTTTTAGTTCATTCCAGTACGCCAGAAAAATCAACTTGTAGAGACTTGAAAGGTGCTTGAGTCACAGTGAACATGACGTCTATCAAGTTTTTTTTTGTCGAAGTAACTTTATTTTTAGAAAATGATCGTCAGTAATGTAACATGTATGCAGGTAGTATTTATTGGCCTTAAACATGCAAAATCACCAGCGTGGTCCTTTAACCGTAAGTGGGTCAATGTGCAGTATGTGTTCCATTGAGTGCATCCATGTCAAATGTATATGTGCTACTGTGTTTATGGTAATTTGCTCATATAAAACTCAGTATTATATGAAAGAATCGCTCATGCCTGAGTAACTTTAGTATGTTAAAGTACACGTGTGGACAAGCCTGGTCCTGTACTTTCCTTCTGCACAAATGCTTAAATGGCCTTACATACTGACGTTTTGTGCATAATGTTGCGTGAGATTCATGTGTGTGTGTGTTTATGGGTGTGTGTGTGTGTGCTCAAAATAAAACTCACTAAGCCCAGCGAGTGGTAAATGTTAGTATTCAGGCGAGCGTCAGCATGAAATCACAACGCTTTTCAGCTTGTGCACAAAACAGTGTGTAGATGTAAATCCTGACATACAATTGTTGTTTAAGTGTTGGCTTGAAGTGTGCGTGGTATTTAAAGTGAAGAAAGGATTTGTGTATTTGTGTACACACATGTACACAACTGTTTCTACCTGTGCAGATTAAAATCTAAGTCTCTCTCTCTCTCTCTCTCTCTCTCTCTCTCTCTCTCTCTCTCATCTATCTCAGGTGTTTTTATGTATTTCTCAATCAATGTGGAGAGCCGTTTATCCATGGAGGGGGCTACGCTGGTCGTCCATAACGGCGCATGTAGTGTCGACAATAATCCTGCAGTGCAGCAGCCACTCCATCACAGACGCGCAGACGGCTAAGTGAATGATGAGCTCTGTCTTGTGCCGGCGTCTCTACCCATCATGCATCAGTTCTAGATGACACGGAAGACTGGAGGTAAGTTCCAGTTTGCTCTCACTCTGGAGCTCCTGCAGCAAGATGCGGTGAACTCAGGTTATCTCGACTCTGATTCCACACAAGTTATCCACCAGTTAGTCTGACATAAGTTTTACTTTTAATAATAAGCTGGTTTAGTTTGTATGAAGTTAATTTATGTGTAAAATTGGGAATACAGTAGGTTTCTATCTTTTTTTGAGGCTGGATGCTGAAGGGATGGATGGGAGGGGGAGGGGCTACAGAGAATGAATGACCTTCCCCGCGGTCTGTTGCCTGGTGCTTATAGCTCAGGTTAGCAGGTTGGAGCAGCTGAAGGAAGCTTTATGGTGATGACTGACTGCGAGTCATCATTTACTATCACTTCACTGCTTCCAGCGTGAGAGAGAGAGAGAGAGAGAGAGGACGGAGAGAGTGCAAAAGGAGATGTTTTCAACAGTCATCATGAGGCATTTAAATGCACATGATATTCCTTGTCTTATATCTAAGCTTTTTTGCAAATAAAATGTTTATATGCTACTTCACGTCTGAATATCGGTGCACTTGTGAATAAGTATTCTATTTCTAAACAAAAAGTAACCGAGCTTACACAGAAGATGAAAAAGGTTAAATTCATAAATAAGCTTAAAGGACCATACCATCCATTTTTCATGTTTGAGCCTAATATATTCAATTTTCATACATGTAACGTTACTGGCAATCACTTCCCAAAGCATACTACTGGAATGGTGAATTAAAAATATTTTTCCTACCTTCCAGATTACCATTAGTTTCTGTTCATTCTGCTATTAAAATCAACTTGTTGATACTTGAAACATTCTTGGGATAGGTAATCCATCATCACCAACAAGACGTGTATTAGGGTTTTTCGAAGTTTCATAATTTTAACATTTAAGCGCAATAAAAAGCGTGGAGTGAATGCGTGTCTCCACTGGGGAATACAGTCCCAAAAGAAGACCTGCGTTTATGAAAAAATTTAAATGACCATGACTTCATAATTTTTCGAAGGCAAAACATGGATTTTTAAGGTGGCTGTCACTTGAATATTTGATTTTGAAAGATTAAGAGATTTTGCAAAATCTCAGGAAAGCTGAAATACGGTTTTATCCTTTGGGAAAATATTGTCAGTAACATAACACGTATGAAAATTGAATATATTAAGCTCAAACATACAAAATGAGTGGTAAATTCATAAATAGGCTTAAGTATTCTCACATGAGAGTGCCCTTCTCAGAAATAAGTAAATAGGACATCACCTTTATAAATCCAGCCATACATTACACCAACAGGTATGTTAAAATATCTCACCTCTGTTCTGTTTCTCTGGGGATCAACTTGGGGTTAATATTGGACCCCCAAAACCCACCAGCCCAGCCTAAAGTCATACTATTAGCACTGCCCTTGACTTGTAGACTCTTGGGAACCATTTCACTCCAATGAATAATAAAAAAAAATCCCCACAATATTTAACTTGTTCTCTGCAAGTGCAAATCCCTGTCTGTGGATTTGACTGACCTTGACATCTGGTTTTGATAAGATCATTATAAGAGCTGAATAGTAAAATCAGGCAGATCAGATTGTTTCCTAAAACATATTTACTCCAATGCTACAATGACAGCTCTAACCAAACATGCCTGGGGTTAGTAAACCTGTGAGTGTGTGCCCTTGCACGTCTGTGTGTGTGTCAAGCGTCTGTGTGTTTATGTCAGGCGGAGCCATGAGAGCCATTTAGGAATGCAGTAATCAGCAGTCTGTTATGTACAATGCATCACAATGTGGAGACGACGCTCCTTCCTAGCAAGTGTGGATCTCCTCAGCAGGACAGACCACACCACAGAGAACATTCTCATAACAGGGGGAAGCACAAAATCTGGAAAAGGGATTTTTGACATGGAAATATTAGATTCCTCTTTTCCTTCATCACATCTTGATAAATAAACATATGCATGACAGAAGGAAATGCAGCAGACATCAACCAATATCAGCAGCTCTAACACCTGTGGTCTCATCTCCATCGGCCAGATCTGCGAAGTCACACGTGCCGTTAACATCAACTGCAGAATCTTTTCCTTCAAGCCTTAGCAACAGTAAGCATAAATAGGAAGGAATCTATTCCACGCTCCGTAGCCATGCTGAGATTCTGTAACGCTTTGTCTTCTTTTTTTCCTACTTTTTTTATTTGTAGATCCCACAAGCGATCGTGTTATGTCCTGTCTGATTTTGAATATCGTAAGATCTAGCTTTTTTTTTTTTTTTTTTTTTTCAATAGAGCTGTGCACAAAGGAATATCATACATAGCAAACAAAAGCCAGTGAACAGCCAGTTCCTGACAAATGGCAGCCACAGTTTCTGCCCTCTGTTGGCCTTGAAAAGGAGTGGAAAGTCTTTTCAAGCGGTCAGTAAGAAGCATAACCAGGAGGTTATTGCTGCGTTCCAAGTTCTTATTTCGTTTCCACGTTTCCCTCACTTGCGTCTTTTCCTCACATCTTAGTCCCACCCAGTGAAATCGCGAGGAAAAGATGCGAGGAAAAGAGGCAAGGAAGCTGAGGAACAACGATTTAAGAGAAATGAAACATCCTTGCTCCTAAAGCGTCATCTGAAGCAACATGACTGTCACAGCTGATCAGCTTGGAGCTGCTGTGTTTTAGTTTCTACACGATAATCAAGTAATGAAATATTCTGATTATTACTGTAACAATTAACATGGACAGGTTGACAAATGTCCAGAACAATCTGATGATATAATCTGGCGATATAAGAGCGTTTTATTGTTTTATGTTTCTTTATCATTCAGAGCTGCATTAAACACACACATCCAGTCGTTTTAATCAGATGATCAATCAGACTAAATTAAATATCAATAATCAGAATCATCTGACACCTGAGATGTTGCTGTTATTTTTCTGTTTACATGTTTGATGAAACTGTGCGGTTATATTAAGATGTGTGTCGCTGTATCGGATCAGCTGTAATAGATCTGTCCAATCAGAAACAGACTTCCAGTAAAGGGGCGTGTCTGTCAGGTAACAGACTTCTGCGTAGAAGCCTCTCGCGTTTCCTTGCTCATGTCTCCCAGATGAAGCTCCTCCATCCTCAGAACAGAAATAAGCGTTTTGGGATGTCCTTAAAGATGGCGGACCGGATTGGTTTCCAGGTCACGCGAGGATCGAGGACCGAGGAGCGATCAAATAAGAGCTTGGAACTCACCATATATAAAGCCTAAAGGTTCTCCCTCCAGAGGTCCAGCACAGACAGCCATGGGTTTGTAAATTTCACTGTCTTCCTCAAACACACACAGACGTGCACACACACACACCGCTTCTGGCTCAGTGTAACGCCTGCATATGAATGAAGCGTGTGCCAGGCCTTTAAATGAAGCCGAGCTGAATCAAACCACAGCTAACACATGTTCCAGGTTTGGATCAATGTAGCACTCGTACCACTCCATTAGGCCGAGAGAGGGGGTGGGGGTGATGGAAAGAGAAGAACACGGAGGAAGGTAATNCTCCATTAGGCCGAGAGAGGGGGTGGGGGTGATGGAAAGAGAAGAACACGGAGGAAGGTAATGGAGAGGAGGGCTAAAAACGAATGCTGATGGAATGTAGCAAAGGTCAGCAAAATGATGACAGTCAATGCAGAGTGCAGCAGAGGCAAACAGGAAGCTGAGGTAGTAATGAAAGAAGGGAGGGAGTTAACACAGAAAAGCCTCGATTGTGGAGGAACAACAAAAGAGGTTGTGTTAAGGAGGGAGAAGTGGGGGTGGGAAACGGGCATGTTAAAGGGTATGCTGGGTTTGATGAAGTAAACAGGAAAGAGAGTAAATTGTCAGGAAGGGAACGGCTGAGGATGTTGAGGGCCTTGCTCCATAATGATCTCTGAGATCTTCCTAATTGGGCAAATCTCTGAGCAGGCACCCAGAACTCTGCTCTGGAGAACAGGTCAGGCAGAGAGAGAGGCGGAAACATTTACAGACACAAGGGGGGGACCGTGAAAAGGTTGAACTATGAGAGTCTAATGAATTGAGGGGCCGTACAAGTGCAACGCTGACCTCCCCCCACCTCCATGCTCTCTCCTTGTCCGACTCCCTAATTCCTCTTTCCATGCTCCAGAGGTTTTGCTGCCCTCTTGCAAACCTACAAGCGGCTGAATCGACTGAAATTTTGAAAAACAACTTTGGCCTCGGCTGATGACACAACCGCGGCTTAAGGTGGCCCAGAGTGCTGATTTGTAATAGCGCGGCCCATGAATGGCTGGTGCTAGGCGAGGGTTGGCCTCTATGAGGGCCTCTCCAGAGGACTAATTTATGAGCATCCTGATCAATGGGTTAATTAAGTGGAGAGAGGAGAAAATGGAGAGGGCAGGGGCTGGCCTGAGGAGCCAGTGGGAATGAAGATAAGGGAATGGGTGGAGTGGTCATGGATCGAGGTTAGATGGGACAGAGGTAGATACATTTTAGATATTGAAGGTCTGGAGGCGAGGCAGGTGTGAGTCAAATCCCTTGATGTGCTTAGCTAAATTGAATGGATCCATCCATTAATTCTGATGGGAATTTCTACATGTTAGCTACGATTATGAGCTCACCTGCCTGAATCAATACAACTCCACCTCTTCAGATTTGTCAAAGTCTCACAAAATAAGATGTCACAAACACAATCTATGGGGCTGTCTTTATGAGACCTTTGGAAAATCAATTCACATACAGTATTTACTTGTCAACAATATCTCAATAGGAGCCATACGCTTGTCAAACACACATACCTGTCAACGTTACTTACACAACACACACACACACCCTCACGGCCGTTCTGTCTTCTAAAATGTGAAGCACATTCTCCAGTGAGAGAGATCAAGCTCTTCCTTTGAAATGTGTTTATTCCCCACAAAAAGAAAAGCAGAAAGAGGAAGAGAGAGAACACACAGGGCCAGGGAATCCTGCTGACTTGCAGCCTACTAAATCGCCCCCTTTTCCTATTCCCTTTCCTATTTCCAAGTCTCTGGAGCTTAAACCCAAATGGAAACAGATCGTTTCATGTCAGCACCAGGGGGGCTGCCGCTGCTTTTCTCCCAGGTCTTTTCCTTCATCTTTTCAATACACGCTCCCCCAAATACATACACATGCACACTCACACACACAACACACACTAACAGATATCCTAGCAAAGCAATCTCACCACTCATTAGCCGTTAGCGCTAGCGTGTGATCAAGGTTACACTCCTTTACCCAGGCTCATTAAGGTGACAAGATCCTATCTTTCTTCCTCTAATGGTAAACGACCCCCTCGATATTTGCCCCCTATACTTTCCAATTCCCATGCCTCTATTTCCTTTCTTCTTATATCCTTTGGTCTTTCAGGCCTTTAGTTCAAATTATAAACCTGCATCATAACCAAACAACCTGCCTCCTCATTCTTTGTACTTTTATTCTTTCTTTCTTCCATCTTAGGTAAATTCCATTCAGTCAGCAAGGACCTAAGAAGGGCAACATGCAAGGAAGATGAGTCATTTATGCTAAGATTCTATAGCCTCAGGGTAACAGATAAGTGCACTCAATAAAGTTGGGAATGAGTCACAAAACTGACATTTATGTTCCCGGTGCTGTAAGTGGCTACCTGTACAAGTACAGTCCATGAAAATCTGCTCGGGCGGGGCGCAAAAGCCCTGGAGTGATCTGCACAGATTGGAATTTAGTCCCTCTTTCTTGCTGCCATTTGGTAGTCAGCAGAGGAACTGTTCCAGCCTTGGGAGACAGTGTGAAGAGCCATAGATGAATGATTCAACCAGCACGCATTGTTTTATATGAAGGATGGAGGATACACTCGCTGCATCCTTAAATACTCAGATAAAACAACAAGAAAGTGTTTCTGTTAAAGCAAATCAAAGGAGAAATGCATGGCAAAGGTTTTAAGGCATTTGCTCTTTTTATATGTGCATGAGGCAGAACCTTTCATTGTTGTGTGTGTGTGTGTGTGTGTGTGTGTGTGTGTGTGTGTGTGTGTGTGTTTGTGTACGTGCACGTGTGTGTGTGTTCCTCTTCGTCCCAGGGCTGGTGTTTTCTTTGCTGATTGTGACAGCGACGATCATGTCTGCTCGGCATCATTGGGTGCGAAAGTGTGACACTGCCATTCTGGTGTTCATTCATCACTGTCGTGCCTCTGCTTTCATCGTTAACCAGCATACACACACACAGACATGCACACATACACACACAACCAGAATTTAGTGCACTGGTGCAGGCCTGTCAAGGAAGAGACATCCTAATTCATGATGTAAGAACAGGCTTATTCTTTTCATTAGCATCCGCCATCACGACAGCCGCAGCCCTGCAGGCTAACAATGCATCAACTTTAGTCAGGCAGCGCACGGAAGTACCTCAAGTGCCTCATTTGTTTTGAGGTGGGGGTGGCGGGTCAATTTTCAAGTTAAGCTTGAAAAAAATGACAAGCACACAACCGCACACAAAGCCCTCCTATGGATTTTGCAGCACTGGAGAAGCAGGAAGCAGCACTGAAAACATCCCAAACTCCTCCAGGCAGCAGTCTTAACAGCCGTGGTAACCTCAGGGAGACGGACGACGAGGACCGGTATCGCTGCATCCTCAAGTGTCGCCATTAGCCACTGGCACTGGCCAGTGCCTCAAACTCAACCACCACAAACCACCAACACTTATATGAACAGATGGACATCAAATAGATAACGGTCTGCCCTGTATTGTGGGACAGCCACCCTCTACGATGCCACAGAGGCTCATTATAGCTGACTGACTGAGGCCACTGCATTATGTGTGTGCAAGTGCAACACACACACACACACGCACACAAGTATTTGCCGTTTATAACAACCCTCATCATTATACAGTGCAACCACAGAGATAACAGTTCAGCGACAGTGGCTGTGTTGGTCAACACAGCCTGCTGCCTCTCCAAGCGTTACCATTCAGCTGCTCCTTCCACAGCTTGTTGTTAAGCTTCAGCTGACAGCTCATACTAATGCATGTGCTGGTGTGTCAGGCCATACTAATGTGTGTGCAGCAGCAGGGAAGAGGTAGCATATAGTGGATGTTAGAGAGCAAAATAGAGATGGTGCTGCTGTAGCTCTCTCTCTCTCTCTCTCTCTCTCTCTCTCTCTCTCTCNTCTCTCTCTCTCTTCCCTCCTGCCGTACAGTGTGCTCCTTCAAAGCTCAGTTTTCCTAACATCCCTTTCTTGCTTCCTCTGCTCTTTTTGATTTCTTCTGACATCTGGAGCCGCTTCTCTTTTGCAGCACACTCTTTCCTTCTCTCTCTCCGTGCATGATTGTGATAAGAAGGTAGAAACAAAGGCCCATCGAGCTACCTGTTTCCAGACCTGGTGACCTGGAGTTTGTTTGTAATGCTAATGCTGCAGAGTACCGAAAAGAACGTGGCTACCGCTGACCTTGAGATGTCAATACCAAAACTCAGTACAACAGAAATGTGAAAGGATTCGATCATGGAATGTTTATTTGACATGGCTGAAGACAGGATAAATAAGAAGGTCTTCATTTGGAGTAAACTGCACAACTCTCCATGGGACAAAGAAATTTCTGCTAGTTTTGAAGAAGCTGGTTTACAGTATGTCTACAGAAATAATCTGCGATATAAAATTAACACAATCAAAAGTAAGCTCTCTTCTGTTTTTGAAGAAAAATGGGCTAGAGATATTATGTTAAAAACAAAATTGCAGACTTATATTCAAATTCAGCAAAAATATGGCCCTGAAATCTACGTCACATCACGCGTGTTAAGAAACCAAAGATCTTTAGTTGCTCAGTTGCGAACAGGAATCCTTCCTCTGAATGTGGAAATCAGTAGATTTAAAAATATCCAGGAGGAAAATAGACTGTGTGATCTGTGTGTGTTGGGGGAGGTTGAGGATGACACACACTTTCTTTTGTACTGTACTTAACTATGATGATTTGAGAGGGTTAATGTTTGATGAAATGTTTGTCCAAGATCAGGAGAGTTTTTGGTGGACGGATTATAAGAAATTGGAATGGCTGTTTAGCTTTGGGGTNTCCAAGATCAGGAGAGTTTTTGGTGGACGGATTATAAGAAATTGGAATGGCTGTTTAGCTTTGGGGTTTTTAAGTTAGCTAATTTTGTTTTAAAAGCCTGGAAGAGAAGGCAGGATGGGCTATACGTTCAATGACTACAGTGTGTGGGAAATTTTTGTTTGGTCTTTTTTTATGTAATTTGTCTTTGATGAGCTGTGGCATCACTGTATATGTAAACATGGCAGCTGTAATATATCCGGCATGTGTGTAGTGGTGTCTTGTAAGCCATGTGGGCTGGGCACGTGTGCGTGCATGACACCAAAATAAAAACCTCATTCATTCATTCTCACTTAAATTCTCCGCAGCCCCATCGATGGTGAAATGCAACACGCTTGCTCGTGTAGAAGATGCACCGCGCTGCAACAATAGGGATTTTTTTTTTATAAACATTACATGAACACATTAATCTCCATGTTATTTGCTGTGAGATTTGTGGATAAATCCCTGGACCGCACGAAGGGAACCAGAGTACAGAGGGTATGGAGGGCAAATTAAGAAGCACAGAGGTAGAATTCTCATGGATGCACAAGAGCAAAACAACAAAATCACTCAGTTCACCAGAAGGATGAACTGTGCCGTTCACGGGAACACGGACTCTTAACTGTCAGTCAATCTGATTGGCAAAAAAGCAGGATGTATTTAATCCCGGTGGTGGCCAACTCTAATGCTATTTGATTCCATCAAATCTGGATCATGCTCTCTATTCAAAGCCAGACTCTGCGGGGGGAAAAAAAAAATCCCATTGCAGCCGTGAGCTTTCAGTATCAATGGAATTATTTGTTAAAANAAAAAAAAAAAAAAAAAAACGCTTCTTTTTTTTATTTAATCTTTGTGGGTTTTACCATTGTCGGAGGGAATATGTGGAGCTGTAACAAACCTGCTGCACTGTGAAACCTGACAGCAGAGCTCATAGCTTGGAACTCGCCGATGGTGTTCTGGGTGGTTTCTCGCTGTGTCTGTGTCCTCTTTTGGCTTTAATCTCTTTGAAGAAAAGAGAAGTCAGTCTTCATTGATCTTGGCTGGTGGTCATCCTGGCTCTTACCGGCTGGTGGGAGGAGCGGCGATGTGAAGGTTGCTCACGTTGGCTGGAGACTCTCGAAGCAATCATCAGATTTCTCGATCAAGATATGTCAGAGTGTTCAACCTTTTTCTAACATAATGAGCCCACCAGAGACTCTGGTCCGCTTCCATCGGCTGATGAGGAAGTTTGAAGACAAATGGAGGAGAAGGAAGGAGATAAGAAATTTTGTTGGACAGAAGACAGACAGCAGAACAATACAGGTGCAGAGACACGAGCTAAGCAGCAAACAAAAGAAAACGATTCAGAAAGAGAATGAGAGGAAGAATGTGGCAAAGCCAGAAAGAGAGACTGCAGAGAGTCCAGATGGAGCTGAGACATGTAATGGCTCAAACCTCTCGTCTCCATCCTGTACCCCAGAGAGCACAGATCTCATTGAACAGACCCAGACAAAGGAGAGAGACGGGCCGCTGTGGAGGGACTGTGGGAGAACAGCGTCCAAGAGATTTGCCAGAAAATGGACACGCTGCCGGTCTGAGTGGGAAGAAGATGGAAGGACTGGAGTGAGTTTAATCCTCGACTTTATGCTACAATTATTTCTTAACCCTTTCAAGAACTCCAAATGAAGGCCAGATCAACAGGATTCTCCATGAATAAATGAAACAGAATCTGTATCCAGCTGCAAAAACTGAGCCAAGTAGGACAAATTAATGCTTCTATTTTGCACAGTAGATTTTTTCCTGCTGTTTCTACGTAGCCAACGAGGTGGTGTTAGTTGATTTTGTTTTTTGAGCAACCTAAACGTACATGGATCCATGTTTGAGCTCACAAATACAAGTCAGAGAAAACAAAAAATGGGCCACAGGTTTCTACCATGTTTTTGTGGTGCTTATCCTTCCAAAGAGATGCTGCCATGGCAACGACACACATGCGACAAACACACAGCGAGACTCACTTTGAACCAAATGAATGAGTCGGCCACAAAAAAAGATGGAAATGGATGGAGAAGGAAAATCATTACAGGTGGGTTATCGGGAGAAACGGCTGAATACTCTCTTTCTGACAGCTTTGTTGTTCACCAAAAATGGTCTTACAGTATAAAAAAGATCATTCATTTTAAGGCTGTTCCATGTAATCTGTTTTATTTTCCACAAGAAAGGCTTAAAGCTGAAGTTCTTACGTCTACCATTATGCTACCAGTCACCTTCGCTAAAGCGATCCTTCATGGAAATATAAAATGTGCACGTAGCCTCACACAGTCCGTCAATTATTACATCAACATCCTACTTACGCTTTGGTACCCTGACGTTAGCAGGAAAGTAACAGTCAAAAGCAGAGAAAAGAAGAAATAAAAACCTGCCTACAGTCACGAAAATACATTTCTGCATCTTCAAAACAACGACTGACACACGCTTCATAAATATTCAGACTGTTAACAATAAATCTTTTACCCTTCTGTTAACCCTCCCTTTTTACAAAATGATAATTCAGTATGTACAGCATGAATGTACAGCATGTATGGCCGTAAATCCTTGATTCTTTTGTTTCATTAACTCATTATTACTTTGCTCACCAAAGACTTTATTTCATCAGAAGGTTTTTTTTTTAGTTCTTAAAGTCAAGATGTCAGCTGCCATGAGTCTAACGATTTTTTCCCAGCGCTCTGCTAACATTCACACCTAAAAATAGAAGCAGCCGCTGTCATTTTCACAGTACAGACTAAATCAGAAACATTCGAGCTCACAAGGGACCAGCTGTCTATGACGTATCATGTCTACGGTAAAAACAAACACTGGGAAACAAAGCACTGCATCAGGCAGGTAGCGCTTCCTGTGAAGATGGCTGTTTCTGCTCGCTCGCCTCCATCTGTTGACTGCTTCGTGGCCTGCTGCACAGAGCAGCCATCAATCCGCCCACTGACACGTTTTCAACGATCCCCTCATCTCCCTCCAGCTCTTCTGCACATTTTTCTGCAGAGTTGGCATTCAGCGTTGTTTTCAAGGGCCTTTCGTGCATTTAGTGAAGACACAATGAACCTACAAACGCACGCTCACACACATAAACACACATAACTAACACACATAATGGTGTGTATGAGCCTCCTGAACAAGAACGCCTGTCCTCTGTGTTTGTTTGAGTGTAAATCAGAGCTCATCCACTGTAGCCATAAGAGAAACAGCCATGTAACACTGCTGCTGCTGTGGTGTCTCCCCTTACTCTACCATTCCATCTCTCACGCAATTAATCTACATGCCGCATTAATGTGCCACCTTTATCCTCCTTTAACATCTCCACAGGTCTTCAAACTTTCTTGCCAGACGCCATCAAGATAAATAACAACTCCTCCGTGACGACATTTATTCAGTACAAGGACAGTCGCACATTTTTCCCCGTGCCTCCATTAAAATGCTTTTTCCCCCCCCACAGAGAAGACATCCCTATCTGCTATATAGGGCAGGCTGCTGCCTGAGCCGAGGGGAGAAGCCGAGCTGAGCCGTNCCTATCTGCTATATAGGGCAGGCTGCTGCCTGAGCCGAGGGGAGAAGCCGAGCTGAGCCGTGCTGAGCCGAGCCGAGCCGCCTTCCCCTTCTCCACACCACAGATAAGAACAGAGGTCTTCTTGTCCCTGCTGAATTCTATCATCTAGCAGGCCCTGCCAATCCAAAAGCCCCACAACACCAGCCACAGCATATAAATGTGCCCCATTCTTTGTGCTCTGTGTGTGTGTGTGTGTGTGTGTGTGTGGGAGCATTTCGGGGCATATGTTCTCATGCTNGCTCTGTGTGTGTGTGTGTGTGTGTGTGTGTGGGAGCATTTCGGGGCATATGTTCTCATGCTCATGGCGTTTCCTGTGTCCTTTGACAATTAAGACCCCATGAAAAATGCTCAAATTAAGTTGAAGGATGATATATCTGTTGAAGCTTACGAATGAGAACTTGTGTGCGCGTGTGTGTGTGCATGTATCTGTGTGTGTCCTTGTCTGCAATATTGATTGGTTTACTTGCAAAATTTCCTTTGCACATTTATTTATTTCCCTCTTACTCAAGGTGATGCAAACAAAATAAATGCCCAATGATGCTCTGCGCTCCCTGATTGATCAGCATTGATGCAACCTCAGCCAAACTCTGATTAATAACCTACAAATTCAGAATGTTAAAAACAAAACAAAACAAAAAAAAAAACAGAGAAATGAGCTCAGCCTGACTGAATAGTAGCCTCTGTTTGTCTCATTCCAGCAGAGGAGCTCTGAGCTCCTCATTAAGGAGGATGCATCTTCTCCCTTATGTAGGAACTGTTTTGCACAAATCAATCACAGCAAAGATGCACATAAATGCAACACAGAAACATGTTGCAAACAGCCAACAGCCTGGCCAAAAAAATGTTAATTAATAAGATGACATTAATTCAAACCCAGCTGGAAATGTTTGTTCCCCAGTGTCTTGCTGGCAACATGTAGCCTATCTTCAAGTTATCCTAAATACAGATTTTCCTATTGACCTGTAGGTGAAAAATACTTAAAATATATATATATATTTTTATCCCATATTCTGCATTTGACGCGACTCTGAAGATATTCTGGGGACGTTTTTTTTTTTTTTTTTTTNTTTTTTTTTTTTTTTTTCCACGTAGGTACCAAACAGCCCCCTTGCACACATGCAGGGTGCAGATATAATGCATAAGTTGAATAATAATTTGGATTTGAATAATATTTTTTATGATTAATAATTATAGCTTTAAATGTCGCTTAGTTGGGTTTTTTTTTTCATAAGAAGTACATGGAAAGCTCAGCCTACCTGTTAATTTGTGGTCCACGGGTGACGTTCGTGGTGAGGTGACAGATTCCCACTGATGATCTTCCTTGTCTTCTCAAATCCTTCCTCCTGCAGCTGGAGTGTCAAGCCAGCAAAACAGGCTTATTTATTAAAAAATCATCTTCAAAAAAATTAAAAAAAAAAAAAAANAAAAACACCAACAAAATAGCACCTTTAGTCCATTTATCACCCCGTTCAATCCAACCGGGCGGGCAGGTAGGACTTCATGTCTGAAGCAGACGACGAGAGGAACCGAACCCGCTTCTTACCACATCACACACCGGATACCGACAAGCAGACAGGCTTTAGCATGATTCTCCAACCGAGCAGACAGGCTCGGCTTGGTGCCCGTCTTCTCCCACACGGCAGTGCGTTAATTAATTTCGGCTGACGGTCCGGTTTGCCACGGAACATGGACGTCTCTGCATCTATAGCGGCTTTCAACAGCAAAATAACCGGGACGTTTCTGCAGGAACTCGGTGATTTGACAGCCGGGAAGTGTCACCTGTGTTGACCAACGTTGCAGCTAGCTACCCAGTTTTCCAACGTTTTACCGGGATGTCGTCAATAAATCCTCAATGAATTCCCGTAAAAGGAGCCGCGACACTGCCAAGCACCGGTTGAAGTCACGGCGCTAGCCTCGGCTTGTTTGGTTCGTCTTGAAGGCGCTCGGTAACGGCAGACATACGATGCTATCCTCCGGTAGTCTGTGAAGATGCTGCCTTTGCTGCCGCTGCTGCTGGAGAGCGTGACCGTCAGCCCCCTGGCGTACTCTCGCGCAGCCACGCAAGCTCGTTCCCGCGGCGTGACGCGCGCCGCAGTGTCCCGGTCCTCCGTAGGAAGCTGGTCGCTGTGGCAACGCTTTCTCCTGACCTCAGTATGGTCTCTTTTCTATTAAAATATGTTGCGTTTACGTTCACCTTTAGAAATATTCTTATTTCCACTCAACAGTGAAAAAAGAAAAAAGTCATATAGTTTATCTGCATTTTCGCCTGCAGAGGAATGTGCAAAATTAGTGATGAGTTTTTTTTTCGTCATTACCCCCCCCCCCNCCCCCCCCCCCGCATCTCCAGCCGGGCAGAGCCGCATCAGCATGACGTCAGAGGACATTAAAGGAACCCACTTTATTTTACTCCCTCTCCTTATCCATCCCTCCACCCAGCCTTACCTCATCCTCCCTTTGGCTTTCTCCATCCATTATGTAGTTTGCCTTAATCTGAATATAGGGCACGTGTAATTCTTAATGTCTGCATGCCTAATCCCTGGAATAGCATAATAATCTTATCATGACTCGGGGTAAATAACTGAGCATTATTTTAATTTTTAAAAGATATTACACAGGATATCATCAACTATAATACATCCCTATTCAGAATACAGATTTTTGTGAGGGTAGATGCTTATTTCATCGGTTTCCCGGGTCTCATGTTTTTTATTTTCTGTTTTATTTGAAGGGATGATAACCATCTAACATCCAACAGGGCTGAATCCCTAAACTCATCAGTGCAAATGGTAATGACTCCACGATGGCAGCACCTGCTCCTCTGGATGCAATACAGCCACATGTCCATCTTATTACCAGAGTCGTAACACCGCCAAACATCTGCCTCGGTCATTTTCCTACACGAGAGGCATGTATCCACAGTCTGTGGGCTGATGGATGCCAGCATATCCCAAATCATAAGGTGGAAATCTACAGATACCCACCAAAAAACAGGTAGTTTGTGGAGGCATGGAGCAGAGACTAATGACTGATATTAATAAATGATAATTAACTCATCTGCGATTTGATGCAGAAATTACCAAGAAACACTCTAAATTTTGCACTATCTCATTGTAGTTGCTTAAAATAAAAATGTAACACCACACCTGGTCATACCCATTCGATGTCAAAAATTCCCAGGTATCATCCAGATCTAATTTTAGAGATTTACTGCTGGAAATCCAGGTGCCAGTTTTCAATGACTTGTTTAAAACCTCAGGCGGGGAAAGAGATGCAGGGATGCAGGAACACCAGCACCAGCCTGTTCTTGATCAGCCAAGACATCGTGTCAGCCTGACCAGTCTTTTACCTCAGATACTTACAGCTTGGAGCGCAGAAGAGGCAGAGCNGAGAGAGAGAGAGAGAGAGAGAGAGAGAGACCACCATGAGGCTACTATCTCAACTATCAAGACAAATTGTCTTTGGTGGTGGACATGCATTCCCTCGTGACAACCCATCAGGCCAAGGTGAAGAAGTACAGGGCCAATGTGTGTGTGTGTGTGTGTTGTCTTGGTGAGGGCTCAGCTGTCAGGTCTCCCTGGTGAGCCATTACCTGTGATGCTTGGCCAGGGTCTATCAAGGGTGGGGACACACACACACACACACACACACACACACACACATGCTGTTGTTTCACATGGCTCCGTGTGGTTCGTCTCTGATGGGTTACATTGACACTCGCTGACAAACCCATGTATCACGACAAGAGCACGTGTACATAAAACACACCTACATACACATTACCCGCAATACACGCACCCTGTCATGATATATGTTGTGTTTGAAGTCAGTTTGTCATCATGGAGCCCCATGGGGAAGCTATGGTCTTTATGTATGTTATGTATGTTAATGCAATGAAAAAAATGCTACTTTGAATTTACTTAATTTTTATATGTTCTTAACATATAAATAATCTATTTATATAGATTTGTCTATATATTTTTAAGTTGAGTGTATTTAATATTTATAAGTAATTTCAGCCAAAGTAAATTTTTTAATTTTAGCTAAAAAAAAAAAAAAAAAAAAAAAGTACATAAAACAAGTACATTTCGCTTAAATTTCCTTGGTAATTCCAAATAGACCTATGTTGAGTATACTTAAACACATTTAGTTAGCTAGGCTCAATATTTTTGAGCAAATGTAGCTCAATGCAGTACTAATTTCAACTACTCAAAAATATTGAGCAGAACAAAATAACACGTTGAAATCAATAAAATAAGGCTAAATTTTTATACGTAACATCTAAAAGCAGTCAACATCACTTTTTTCAGTGTGTATGTTATGTATGTTGTTTCCTGCCTCTGACCTGTTATAAAGGCTTATTTTTTATCAATCAACCAAGTTCTCTGCATAAGTGACCAGTCAAAATTCACTTTGAAGTGACCCAGACACTTGAACCAGGCTTTGTCTCGCTCTCTCTCTCTCTCCCTCCCTCCCTCCCTCCCTCCCTCCCTCTTTCTCTCACCTGCTTTCTTTCTGGAGAATGGCTTTCAAAAGAGAATGGCTCTGAAATGAAACAGCTGGAGCAGAAAACACATGAGGGAATAGGCTGTAGATACATGGACACGTGTGCATATGAAAGTGTGCGCTGCAACAAAAGAACACGCACACACACATACACACATTGATGCTGCTGTGAGCTGGTATCGCACGATAAACACGCTTGTAGAGTTAATATTCCCTTAACGAAGGCTACAACAACTACATTCTGCGACATTACAATCAAATAATTTGTTTGCTCAGAGGTGTTTGCAGTAATATGTCACTGTAATCTCATGAAGCCGTTAACCTTTTTGTCTAAGGCACCCAGAGTATTTAGAAAGATCATTTTCTCTCTGCCTAATTTATTTCTTTTTCCACCGCCTGACCTATTGAGCATGCCCACAAATCCCTCTTGTGTTTGCAGAATGCACTGCCACAGCCATGAAAATAGACTATTAAACAGAAACAACTGTGTTCATTTCTGACTAATTCTAACTGCTGAAGCGTTGTGCTGCAGGTCATTGTACAGTATAGAAGAAAAAAAAGCCTTTCCTTGATCGTTCATCCTCTCACCTGTGCACACACACACACACAATGCACCTAATTATAGCCTATTATTCCTCAGTGGCAGATGAGACCTGCAAAGATGTCATTCCAAATAGCTGGAAATAAACTCGTGCCAACTAGCTGATGCCAGCAGCTTTTAATTCACAAAGCTGTTTCAGGGAAACGAGAGTGAGCTTTTGCACAGTTGGACATAATCTTGCCAGGAGAGATAGAGTCACACGGCACAAACAAGCTTTAAATAAAAATGCCTCCTTCTGTAATGATTATCCTTTTCTGCTTCGTGTGACATTAAAACTCGCAATCTCACCCCGCTCAGGTCTTCTTACTTTCCTATGCGGCCTTATCTTGCCTGGCATGTTCTCACCCTTACACCTTTAAACCTCTTACCCATCACACCCTGTCTCTTTACACTGCTTTCCCCTTCACTACTTCTAACCACGGTACTGGTAATCTTTCTTGACTTCCATGTAGCCTCATATTTATTTCTCTCATCTTTCTCTCCCTCTCTACCCGCCACAAGGCATGTGTCCTATGGGGCGGTAAGTGGTNTTCTCTCATCTTTCTCTCCCTCTCTACCCGCCACAAGGCATGTGTCCTATGGGGCGGTAAGTGGTGCTCTTCCAACCTCATCCCTCCTCCTCCTCCTCTCCTGCTTTTTACCCTCTGGCATTGTATTCCATTTCTTTCAGACCCACTGTAAGGTTGAATTTATGTTGGAGCACAAAGTCATTTGCTGAAACCAAAAAGAGCAGAGATTTTTTTTTTTCTTTGCAGAGTGAATTCACAAGCAGCTGCAGAAAATGTGTAAGACAGAAATGGGGCAAAAAAACCAGAATTGCATAGGGATTAACATGATTATTGGACATTGCAACCCTCAACCCTCAATATCAAGGCCGTAATTATAATATGTATAATATGTATAATTGTATTATTACATGCCCCCCCCNCCCCCCATATTCCAATATGCTCAAAATATCCCCCCAATATATTGATGTAAAAAAATATAAATAAAACAAATTTCTATGCTATGACAGGAAACCATGCACTGCTGTCCAAAATAATCGTTAGCAAATGTAATCATAACTAAACTTAACAACTTGCCTTTATAATTACTACCAGTTCCAGTATAATAGTGGTTTAGTGGTTTATGCTATGTTATGAATTCTTCACATTGAGACACTTATGTTGTAATATTAAGTGGTAATATTACTGCTTAGCAGTAATATTACCACTTAATATTACATTAATAATAATTATATATGGTATTAATATATTTATATTGAGTTATTGTGCTACATGAACCTTATGTAGCATAATAACTCAATTGTCTCTCTGTATGTCATGATGTTGTATTTATAGTCGATGGTAAGTGTATTTACAGCTGTAATGTTCGTAAAGACTTGTTTCAGTAATTAACATTGGCCTGCCCTGTTTTCGGAAATTAGCCTTGCTAAGTGTTAAGCTAACTGGCTAGCCTAGCTAGCTAGCAAGAGGCTGAGAGGAGTTTTAGTGTCCTGAGGAGACTTAAGACATGGTTTAGATCATCAATGAGACAAACAAGGCTGAATAATGTGGCCATCTGTCATGTCCACCAGGAGAAACTGGACAGACTGGACCTTGAATATGCCGTCTTTTATCGTTGTCAACGATTAGCGCAAAACGTCTTTGGATTCTTTACTTGAAGAATGGCAAGTCAAAACGTGTTTCCTGGAAAGGAGAGGATAGGAGAGGAGAACATATGACTGGAGAACATCTAAACAAAAAAAATTTTTTTTTGAGTTTTCAAATTTTGAATTTTTTTTTTTTTTTTTTTTTTTTNCCCCCCCCCCCACCCAATGTTGACACCATGGCTATGGCCTTGCTCGGTATGCTTTGCCCTGAGTTAGCCCAAAGCTGATCTGATGTTTTGATCATTTTAATCAAAGTTACTGTGACAAAAATACTTCATGCTTTACAGTTTGGTGACATACATTGTAAAACGTGTCACAATCATGTGCTCAAGGTTGAATGAGTAATATGTTTGTATGAGTGGCTGTGTGTGTGTTTGTGTGTGTCTTCAGGTGAAGGGCAAAACAGATTAAAAATAAAGATTTCTAAAAGCGTGTCATCCACATCAAAATTGTAAATCAATAGAAAAATGCTTACAACTCTTTGTTCTCTCTTCCTTCTCTGGTTCAATGGCTGCTGGGAAACAATAAAATGATGTATTACCACCATGATATTGAACAGCTCGTCACCGGGTGAATACAGTCGTGATAAACATGGCTGATGGCAAACTCTGAGCTCTTATTTTGTGTTTCAGTGTAGCAGATCACACCTGTATCACTCTCATCTTTCTGATTTTTTGTGCACATGTATATCCATCCATCCATCCATCCTGGGCAGGATGCAGGAGCTGGAGTCTATCCAGCATTGACAAATTCATCCACACGTGATGTAAGGCTATACAAATAAGTTTGTGTGACCAGCTGTATTGACTGCATGTGTTTCATGTATTTACCATTTTTCCAGATGAATCCATTTCACCTGGACTTTTTTCTTGACCTGTTGGACTTCTAAATAAAATCCCAAATGTGATTTGGCCCCGATGCTCAGGTGAAATAGTTGCATAAAAAGTAGTCATGCGACATGACAGAAGCTCTGAAAAAATGCAAACGACCAAAACGATGCAAGTTAAGCATTTGAATAACAAAAATGGTGGAGTGAAACAACATAAATTACAGGTAAATTCAAAAAACAGAAGAGATAGATGATATACATAAACACGCTTTGGATGCAGATTGAACTTAAAGGACCATACTGGTCATTTTGCATGTTTGAGCCTAATATATTAAATTTTCATACACGTAACATTACTGACAATCATTTCCCAAAGCATACCTCTGGAACGGTGAATTAAAACAAAATTTCCTACCTTCCAGACCTCCATTGGTTTCAGTTCATTCTGGTACGCTATTAAAATCAACTTGTTGAGACTTGAAACATTCTTAGGATAGGTAATCCATCATCACCAACAAGACGTGTATTCAGGTTTTTTTTAGGAAGTTACATAATTTTAGCGTTTAAGCTCAATAAAAAGCGTGGAGTGAATGTATGCCTCCACCGGGGAATATAGTCCCAAAAGAAGACCTGCATTTATGAAAAAATTTAAATGACCATGACTTCATAAGGCTGTGTAACTAGACAAAACCTTGATTTTTAAGGTGGGTGTATCGCTTGAATATTTGATTTTGAAAGATTAAGAGATTTTACAAAATATCAGGAATGCTGAAATACGGTTTTATCCTTTGGGAAATGATTGTCAGTAACATTACATGTATGAAAATAGAAAGTATTAGGCTCAAACATACAAAATGACTGGTATGGTCCTTTAATAATAATTGGCACCTGTTGCCAAGGCTTAGATTAATTCCCGGGATGTTCATGAATAGCAGAGAGTTGAAGGTAATAGAAAACTATCTTAACAGCACTTTGGACATTGTCTTCATTTCCTACTCTACAACACGAAGCGAACATTTTCTAATATACACACTTTTCAGGGAGGTTTAAGTTATAATTGAGAGGGAGCGACGCTGTCCTCGGTGCTCAGTGAAGTGAGTTTCCAGGCCTGAAAAAACCTAAATAATTTACCTGCTCTTACCTGCCTTCCATTTCCCAGGCTCGCTCACACTTCTTATTCATGCGTATACGTTTTACTCTCCCTCCTTTCTCTCTCCATCCCTTCCTGTTTCCTTATATCTCTCCTCCTCAGCTGCCTGGAGCCCCTCAGGGTCGGGGATGTATCCCTCCTCTCTGATCTGCAGCAGCAGGGAGTCTTCCAGATTACTGCTAAAGTAACCTTGCATGCATTCACATGTACGCCACCCCCTCTTTTTCTATCTCACCTCCTCTTTCTGTCTGTCTATACAACTCAGCATTCTTCTATCTCAGGCACAAACACACACTCACACACACACACACACACACACATATACCCCACTAATTGATGTGGCATCTGCTTTTAATTGTAGCCATCTGAGAACTGGCAAAGTCTGCACATCCATGAATTGGCCAGTGCTAATTACAACTACACATGCCCCATCGATACAGGCTGCTACAATGCAACATAAAGAGAGGGAGAGAGAGTGAGAGAGAGAGAGAAAGAGGGATAGAAGAAGGAAAGAGACCTTAACAGTGAGAGTATGCATTTGAGTTTATGGGCTTGCGATCATATATGCACATGTATTCATTATTAAGCTTAATAGGTTGGTATGGTTGTCGGTACTTGTGCCTTCATCTCTGGTGTGTGTGCATGTGCATGTGTGTGTGTGTGTGTGTGTGTGTGTGTGTGTGGGACCCTGCTGAGAGAGGAGCTTGGGGCTGATGTATTATTCATGGTAAGGAGACAGTAAATTCCCATGAGGGGAAAATGTTCTTATTTGATATTCGTGTGAAGGAGACCTCCCCTTCTTTTATTGGTGATGGTTTGGAGTGACCTGACCATGGCAAATGCTGGCATTTTCTGACTAAAACACACACACACACACACGCACACACACACACACACACACACACACACACACACACCATATAGCAATCCTTGTAGCGATATTTGGATAAATGGTCACTCCAAATTTTTATGCAAATTCTTTTTTTTATTATCTAATGCACACACACACCAACAGAAGCAGTGTATTCCCTTTTCCAGCATGGTTGTGTGTGTGTTCCCGTGCACGTTCCATTAATGAATAATAAACAGAACAGGAGACGCAATTTTACAGGTTTTTAGGCAAACTTCTCCTGCCATGATGTTTTGCTGGCTGTAATTGTCTTTGATATATTTAATTCATTCACATTGTCTTTCATTCTGTTGCGGTTTAGTGCTTTGTGAGCAAAGTGTTTGGAAATGGAGAGACAACATAAGGAGTGGAACTAAATCAACAGAACAGAAGCAGAGAGTGGCTCCGCTGGGAAGAGGATCTGAATGGCAGACATCTCAACGACTCTATCACAAGGAACATCATCGTTCCAAATGATGTTCATCATAAAGCAACCGCTTGCTCGCCATGTGTGGATCACTTAAACTTTTCCATTAGATTGTGTTAGATTAGGTGATGAGATGAAACTTTAATGGGCTTGTTGCAGCAGCAGTAACAAGAATATAGATAAGCATTTAAAAAAAAGAGAAGAGAGACTAATTGAATATGCAATTCGTGCAACAGAACCTATTGTGCACAATTAAAGGAGATAAATAAAATAAAGCTTCTTTGCTGACAGATTACAGTGGATTTGTAGAGGACATGCAAATATTTGACTTTTTTTGTCCTTTGTATTTGCACGGATGTAATCCACTTGTTTCTGCTTACACTCGTACATCAACAACTACGTACGAGGGGAATGTAACTGTGAAAACATTGCATTTAGAAATATTTTCTGTATTACTTGCCAAACTTAGAAAAATGCAATTATGCTTTGTTTTGCAATTATAGATAAGAGCAGTAAAAAATAGCCTGACTGTGAGTGCTGAATACAGATGAAGTGAAATCGTTAAGGCAGTCTGTGGACGTATCATTTTAAGGTGTATGTTTGGGAAATGGAAATAGTAAGACATCACCATGAAGCCATTAAAAATGAATTGTGATGGATAGATGGATGTGTAGCAGAGTGTTGGGCTGAATGTTTCTTGCACACGATGGACTGTGCTGGAAATATTTTAAAAAATCTGTTTGTTTGTTGGATGAATTACTTAAAAATATATTGCCTGATTTTGACAGGATGCGGTGGAAAGATGGCACATGGAAGGGAAGAGTCGAAATTTGTTGCAATTACAGATCCACAGGCAGATCCAGAAGTTTTTAAAATGCTTTCTTAAAATTGCAAGGTAGGGCATTTTTTCCATATATTTGTCTGTTTACTCATTAGCTGTAGTTGTCCAGATAACTGGATAACTACAGCTAATGTGATCAGGGAGACAGGTAGGAGAGTACTTGGGGTGTCATCTGGAAGGAAAG
>VXCM01005811.1:0-35592 GCA_014773175.1 Lucifuga dentata
TGCTGCTATGACATGATGCTATAACATGCTGCTATGACATGATGCTATAATATGCTGCTATGACATATGCAACGATGTGATGCTATGACATGCTGACGACATGCTGCTATGGCATGATGCTATGACATGCTGTTTTGACATGATGATACGATGTGATGCTACAACATGCTGCTATGACATGATGCTATGACATGCTGACGACATGCTGCTATGGCATGATGCTATGACATGCTGTTTTGACATGATGATACGATGTGATGCTACAACATGCTGCTATGACATGATGCTATGACATGCTGACGACATGCTGCTATGGCATGATGCTATGACATGCTGTTTTGACATGATGCTACGATGTGATGCTACAACATGCTGCTATGACATGATGCTATGACATGCTGACGACATGCTGCTATGGCATGATGCTATGACATGCTGTTTTGACATGATGCTACGATGTGATGCTACAACATGCTGCTATGACATGATGCTACGACATGCTGACGACATGCTGCTATGGCATGATGCTACGACATGCTATGACATGCTGACGACATGCTGCTATGGCATGATGCTACGACATGCTGCTATAACATGCTGCTATGACATGATGCTACAACATGCTGCTATGACATGATGCTACAACATGCTGCTATGACATGATGCTATAACATGCTGCTATAACATGCTGCTATGACATGATGCTACGACATACTGCCTATGACATGATGCTACAACGTGCTGCTATAACATGCTGCTATGACATGATGCTACAACATGCTGCTGTGACATGATGCTACAACATGTTGCTATGACATGATGCTACAACGTGCTGCTACGACATGATGCTACAACATGCTGCTATGACATGATGCTATGGCACGTGGCTACAATACACTGCTACAACATGCTGCTATGACATGATGCCATGACATACTGCTGCGACATGATGCCACAACATGATGTTACAGCATGATGCTAGATATGCTACTACAGCATGATGCTATGACATGATGGTATGACATGATGCTACGATATGCTGCTACGACATGCTGCTATGATATGTTGCTATGACGCAATGCTACGACACACTGCTATGACATGATGCTACGACATGCTGCTACGACATTTCTATGAAATGGTGCCACAACATGATGCTAGACATGCTGCTATGACATGCTACTATAGCATGATGCTACAACATGATGGTATCACATGATGCTACAATATGCTGCTATGACATGCTGCTATGATATGTTGCTATGACACAATGCTAGGACACGCTGCTACAATTTGCTGCTACGACATGTTGCTACAAAATGATGCTATGACACGATACTACGGCATGCTGCTATAATATGCTGCTACAACATGATGCTATGACATGCTGCTATGACACAATGCTACAGCATGCTGCTATGATACACTGCTACAACATGATGCTATGACATGATGCTATGATATGCTGCTATGACATGATGCTATGATACGCTGCTACAACATGCTGCTATGACATGATGCTAGGATACGCTGCTACAACATGCTGCTAGGACATGATGCTACAATACGCTGCTACAACATGATGCTATGACATGATGCTATGATACGCTGCTACAACATGATGCTACAATATGCTGCTACAACATGATGCTATGACATGATGCTATGATATGCTGCTACAACATGATGCTATGACATGATGCTACGATACGCTGCTACAACATGATGCTACAACATGATGCTACGATATGCTGCTACAACATGATGCTATGATATGCTGCTACAACATGATGCTATGACATGATGCTACGATACACTGCTACAACATGATGCTACGACATGATGCTACGATATGCTGCTACAACATGATGCTACGATATTCTGCTACAACATGATGCTATGACATGATGCTACGATACGCTGCTACAACATGATGCTATGACATGATGCTACGATACGCTGCTACAACATGATGCTATGACATGATGCTACAATATTCTGCTACAACATGATGCTATGACATGATGCTACGATATGCTGCTACGACATGATGCTACGATATTCTGCTACAACATGATGCTATGACATGATGCTAGCACAAGATGGGCAAAGAGACCTTGAAATTCTCTTTGCCCATTAGTTTGGTGTTTTTATGCTGAAAGGAAAAGAGATGCAAACAGATGTATATGGATGCTTTGAGGTCTCAGGAACATGTCCTTTTTAGCAGCTGATCATCCGGTTATGCCATCATACTACTTGACGTATGCGCAGCAATTACAGAGAAACGCTGGATAATACAGAACATATATGAACAGAAGAAAAATCAGCTAGTCCTCATATTTGAGAAGCTGGAAGCAGCAAATGTTTTATGGCTGAAATGACTGATGGGTTTGTGAAATAGTTGTTGATAATAACAACATAAGCACTTGCGCTGCATAATTAAGCGCTTTTCTCTCTGAGCTCATTAAAGCTTCACACCACAACAAGCTTCATCAGAGGAGTTTAATGACGACCAGAAAACACGCAGCGCCACGGAGACACGCGGGACCGTGGAATCCTTCACCTCTTTCTGCACATCGATCCCTGCATCAGTGGATTGTCACGAGTGCGTGTGTGTGTGTTTACCTGAGAAAATGCTTCATCGTGTCTTCTTCACCTCTCGGTGTGTCCGTGTGTTCTCTGTGCTCTTTGTGTTCCTGAAAGCAGAGGAAATGTGTGTGTGAGGATCACAGGCCACCGTGTCCGTGGTTCCGGAGCTGTCCGCGGTGCTGAACCGTCACGGCGTCAGTGATGTGTGTGTGGTTTGAGCTGCTAGCTGCAGCCTGCAAAGCTTCAATCAGCACATAACACCATGAACGCTGCTGCGTGTATCTGACTCTGCAGCGACGCAAAGTAAAGCCTGATTAGCTCAGAGGACACAAACGCATCCTCCGCAGCACAGCAACGACGGATTCTCCTTTAAACGCGAGGAAAAACGAGCGCTGAAAGCACCGTTTTCTCTTACCGAGTGGAAAACAAGCGGATGAAGGATGGGTGCGGCGGGATGCAGGTTTCTGTCACTGAGCTGCAGCCTGCTGCTCCTCCATGGTGACAGAGTGAGGCTGAGGAGGGTTTAAAGATGAAGGCTACATCAACGCAACCACAACACACACACGCCACGAAGAATCTATTCAAATGAGAATTATCCTGCCGATTTCTTTAGATGAGGCATTCAAGGACTATTAGACTATTTTGCTTGATTTTTTTTGTTTGTTTTTTTTATTACCCCAGAATGATCTTAATGATTTACAAATAAGGTGCAGGGGTGTAGCTAAGAAATCTGGGGCTCGANCCATTAAAATGTTTACTTATTGTATTTAAAATTATTGTATTTATCCTTCTTTATAACAATCATACTAGATTTTGTCAGCACTGTCTAGTGTGATATACCACCAATTCAGGGTTGAAAATCGGGTATACATCCATCCATTATCCTCCGCTTATCTGGGTCCAGGTTGCGGTGGCAGCAGACTAAGCAGACTGGCCCACACTTCTCTGTCCCTGGCCAGGCCCTCTAACTCCTTCTGGGGGACTCCGAGGCATTCCCAGGCCAGCTGGGAGATGTAATCCCTCCAGTGTGTCCTGGGTTTTCCCCGGGGCCTCTTCCCAGTTGGACGTACCTGGAAGACCTCCCTAGGGAGTCGACCAGGAGGCATCCTTATTAGATGCCCGAACCACCTCAACTGACTCCTTTCAATGCGGAGGAGCAGCAGCTCTACTCTGAGTCCCTCCTGGATGTCCGAGCTTCTCACCCTGTCCCTGAGAGTGAACCCAGACACCCTACAGAGGAACCTCATTTCCGCTGCTTGTATCTGCGATCTTGTCCTTTCGGTCGTTACCCAGAGCTCATGACCATAGGTGAGGATAGGAACGTAGATTGATTGGTAAATTGTAAACCTTGCCTTCTGGCTCAGCTCCCTCTTCACTGTGACGGTCCGGTACAGCCGGGGATACAGCCTGTGTCAATTATATCCCAAAGCTATGGAACAGACAGGGAAGCCAGCTTGCTAAATATTTTAAAAGTAAAGACTTATCTCTTCACTTTAGCCTTTAACTATGACCTTCCTGGTACAGCAGCCTGAAACTCTTGTTTGTGCTTCACACCTATGCACTGCTTTTAAAATGTTGTACTTTACTTGATTTTATGCATTTTATATATTCTATTTTCTGCTGTTTTTTACTTTACATTCTTAATGTGATTGTTCATTCTATGAATGTTCAGTTTGTTTATTCTGTTTCATGTGAAGCACTCGGTGCATGTAATTTCTGTATTGTAAAGCGCTTTGAGCTGCATTTCTTGTATGAAAGGTGCTATACAAAAAGTTTATAATTATTAGTGTACATCACGGAACGATTTGGATGATAAATCTGGGCTTTTTCTCATTGGCATTGGTTTAAATCCCGCAAGCACAATAATAAATAAAATTAGCCACAACAGAATAAAAACTTTGGCTTGTACCTAATACTCAACATTTACTCACTAGTGATTTCTTAATGCTATTTGATTTTGAAAACACCAATCTACTTATTAACTTCTATCATTTTCAACACTGAAAAATAAGGATTATTTTTCCTACGTTTCTGTGCAGCCACACGTAACAAACCTTTATTAAGCAGCATATAACTCAAAGTCACGCTGCTGTAAGCTACTGAGATCAGAGATCTGCTGGAAAATATGTAGTGAAGATAATATAGAATCACACTAAATGGTGTAATAATAATTTTGCTTTGGCCTTTGCTTTTCTGATTTAATGTCTGTTACACGTCGTGACACACAGGGAGTTTTCTTCTTTTAAAACAGTACGAGTCCCTGAAGCAAACAGGAACTCGCTGTTACTGTTCTGCAGCAGACATGAGCGCTGATGTAAATGAAAACAGGCACATTTAAAGCGGAGCGTCACTGAGAAACAAAATGGACAAAGAGTACATAAATACAGTCCTTTAATAGTACAAAAACCTGCATGTTTCCATGCTAAACATGGGAAAAACAAGGCAATGAAAGTCATATTTGCTGTATTTGGTATTTTACCAAATGAGATGAACAAAACTGTAACAGCATCACAAGCAAATAAAATTTAATAACAGTGATTGGTCAGTGCACAAATTGGACAGTAGAAGCAAAATATCATAGCTGATATAGTTTGTAAAATACCAAAAATACTCATATAAAAAAAAATAAGGAATACATCAGAGTTCAAGTCACTTGTTGTGGATTTGAGGCTTTAAACAGCAGTAACATTTATTCATTGTGTGTTTGACATACAAATGTAGAAATAAGGTTTGATCCTCATCTATCAAACAATCTGTAAATCTATAATTATACTATATTATAGAACTAAACTGCTGTAATATACACTTCAGGCCAGAAGTTTGAGGCCAGCCTCAGTTTTAAATAAAAATCATCAATATGCTATTTTTTTTTTTTTTTTNTTTGTGGGAGAGAGATCTGGAGGCAATATTAATGACCTGAAGCAGTTTTGTAGGAAAGAATTCCTGCTCATTTGTTGTCTGAGTCTGATCAGCTACAGGAAACGTCTGGTGGAGGTTATCGCTGATAACAGAGGTTCTACCAGCTATCAAATACTAGAATTCACATCCCTCCATCAGCCTGGACTGAGTGACTGAACATCCTGTTTAAACTGACTTGAAAAGTGCAGTTACTTGTTAGTTTTGTCAGAATATGTTTGCCTATTCTCATTTAGATGAATATCAGACCACATTTTATGCAGAAATACAGATAATCCTGAATAGCTCAGAATTTTTTATTTTGCAGCTGTATATACCAGTCATCCTCAAAGCCTGGGCTCCAGTCCGCATCCAGACCGAACCACATCTGTCTGAGCAAATTATACTTTTCATATGTATTATCTGTGAGACATCACTGCAACGCAACAAGTCAATATTCTCCGCTTTAAGCAAAACCAAATCTCCAAATCCTCCACTGTCTGTGTGAGAATGCCTACTCTGCTTTGGTATGGTCCAGTCACATTCAACATCCTGTCATCTCCATGACAACGATGGGTTGACACGGCGTTGGGCTCATTGAGAGTTGACAGCATAGCTAGTTTCATCAGCCCATACCTGACATTTTAAATTACCGGTAAAAACTAGGATGCCAGCCTGACCCTGGTTTGACTGACCTTAATAAAAGGACCTTTGTCTTATTGAAAATTTTCTTTGTGAACCTTTAAGATTTATATTTGAGTACTCCTGGTATATACTATAAGACTATTATATGCTGTCAATATCAATTTGGTTAACAACTACAAAAAAAAGCTTTTTTTTTATTTTTAAACAGTTACTTGCTGTAAAATTTCTAAACAGGCTAAATTTAAGACCAAACTGTGTACTTACGTAATGTAAACTCCTAAACATAATGTGGCTAGAACGGAATGAAGATCAGAAAGCTCTGAGTAACAGTCGAGCAGAAAAACCTGCTGGAGTTTTAGTTTCAGCCGTCACAGCATCTCGGCTCTCTCAGCGTCTCCGTCCACTGGCAGCAAGTGATCTACAGAGCTCTCTGCTGTGCGATCAGCAAACTCAGGGGCGGCGTCCTCGCCTCCGGAGCCAGGCTCAGGCACGGCAGAGTACGTGGGGACGGCGTTAAACATGACGACGCCCACAGTGATGACAACAAAAGAGACGATGTAAAGGGCTGAAACCTGAGGATGAGACAGAAACGTGTAAAGGAGAAACTCCTGTTTTCATCAACTTACCGTATATACTTGAGTATTAGCTGATCTGGTGTATAAGGCGACCTCCTGATGTTGTTCCATCAGTTTATTTGTTTAGCAAATTACCTGTTTTTCTGGGTATTATCATAGTATTCCTGTGATTTTCTGAAAATAATCCACGTACCGTAAACATGATATTTATTTCAGCAGCTGATTACCGTAACTGACCAATCACAGCAGAGCTTACTGGCCGCCACAAAATGTGCTGATAAGATGTTTAGTCAGGAAATATCTCATTCTAAGGTATGATTTAAACTGTTTTCATGGGTAGTGGTAATGGTAGTATTTCCACCCTGGAAATTTCCTTTTCTGGGATCAAATCTGAATTTCTCGTGTATAAGCCAACCCCTGATTTGCTTTGTGAAATTTGGTAATAAAAACTCAGCTTATACTCGAGTATATATGGTAGATTACAGTTCCAAACATTCACTTCTAATTTACTACACATCACAATTGTACATCACTCATCAACTAGATTTGCATCTTATCAAATGCTAATCTAGTTCTAATTGTAACTCTGCACGCTGAAGAAGGGCAGCTGCCTGAAACGTTCATGGTATAAATTATCAAGAAATTATTGGATTGCTGTCCTACTTATCATGTTTAAATTATAATTTTAACTGCCCCAACCTTTTTAGGAATGTATGATAAACAGGTTTCAGTGCAAAACAAACATTAGCATCAGCAGCTCCTCACGCTTTGCAGACACTCACTGTGTAATGGAAGAGGAAGACGCCACAGAAGAGGCTGAAGAGGTCCGCCGTGAGGAGAGAGAGGTTGACTGCTGTGGCGCTGGTCATCTTCACCACCACAGGCATCAGGCTGTACAGCGAGTACATGCACAAAGCGTAGGCCACAAACAGCATGACTGGGGAGAATCAATCAATCAACAGGAAGGAAAGGTGGAGCAAATCGATTTGAGGCTGTTTTAACTTTAGCAGTTGTGATCATGATGTGGTATTTATCAAAGATTGTTACTGATGCAAACAAACCGACGTGCCCATGTGTCAAGTTAACTTACTAATTTTAAGGTCCCACTTTATTGCTCCGACTGCACATGTTTCCAGCAACATTCTGCAAAGCCAAGCAACACGGGTTCAAACGGTGAAAACGGCTGTTGTCACAAAACAGCAGGTACAGAATTAAGAGTTAAAAAAACCAAAAAAAACATTTCTTATGTTAACAGAGTTACTAATAAGTCCTTTAATGTCTATTTTGCAGTGTGGTGGTGTTGGTATATATATATATTTTTTTTTTTAGATAATCTGATGTCCCATTCAGATATTTCCAGCACAATGGAGATTGATGTCGGTGTTTTCTTCTGTCTAAACTATTAAATGTCAGGTTTTGAGTCAGTCACTCATTTCACAAACAGCGGCACCGCAGAGAGAGCAGCAGCCTCCAGTTTGACAGAGCATCTCTTAATCCTTATTAGAATGATGAGAATTTTAGTTTTAATATCAGGAAGAATTAAATATGAAATCATTCTTGCATGTGGAGTCCAGATTCTCTAAATGCTCCAATAAAAACCGGTATTCAAATAATGGCTGATATCTAATTATAGCCGGGGAGGCGAAGTCAGTGGGAAGAAATAATGGCCGGTCTCAATTAAAGGTGGGTTTGTTGTCTGTTACTGGTCAAGGTTAATATCAGTGTAATCTGCTGCTGCCATCAGATGACAGCAGCCATGTCTGAAATTAAACTCCTTTCCAGCCATCGTCCCTTCAGCCTGAAGGCGGCCGGACTGAGCGTGAAACAAAGCCGNTTAAACTCCTTTCCAGCCATCGTCCCTTCAGCCTGAAGGCGGCCGGACTGAGCGTGAAACAAAGCCGTAAACGTGGAGCCTGTCCCCGGCGAGGAGCGAGTGATGCTCCGCTGTCATCACCAACCCAGGAAAGTGGGTAAAGTGGATGAAAATGAACCTTTATAAAAGCTGCCTGGAGGCGTGTTCACACTGACACGCTTCTCACTTGTGGCGTGGTTTTTATGCAGTTATGGGTTCGTCCATCAGCGGTGGAACACGCTGAAAGCCGCTATGAGGCTCTAGTTTTGGTTCACCACGTCCATAAACAGCCATTACAGGAATGCTGCTTTTCTTTAAACACAGCACCACACTCATCATTCCCTGACTGTTTTAAAGGAAAACTGAAGGACTCTATAACACAGCCACCAAAACTTTGGTGAGAAGCATGGAGATTATATAGATTAAAATTAGAAATAAAGGTCTGGTTCTCTATGCAGTTGAGGGAAATAAAGGCCACTATTAGAGCATTTACGGTAGTCAGACTACTGGTTTGTCTCAGAGGGCTGATTTTTTTTTTTTGAACACAGAGTCAGAAAAGCAGAACACACCAGTGTTAGACGGGAAGCCTGAGTGACTTTTGTCTGCTACTCCCTCTAACTGCCACTAGGTGGAGCCATTAGGAAAGACCAACCACGGGTGAGGAAAACTGAGAGTGACTGGAATATGTGATGATATGAGCAGAGCTGCAGCTTAAAAACATACGTACAGTACATAATGTAAAACATTAGCTTTGTGCGCTACACTGACAAACAACTTCCTGTTTATCTGAAATACACCCCAACTTTAGCCAATTTCAAATCTAAATGAAAAACTATTGTTTCCTCCAGTGTGCTTTTATTTAGTTTACCTTTTAATTTAATCCTTTTTAAATCATCTCTATTTTAGCATAGCATTGTATTTTTTTACATATTTTTTTAAATCTATGTATGGTGCATTGTGTAACAAATTTCACAAGAGTAACTGTGTGTGAACCGCGATCTTTGCCTTTCTTTGTTTAATGACTGTTGATTAACTTCTTATCTGTTAATCACACAACTCCAAACAATTAAAAAAACCATTTCAACAGTGTTGGCTGTGTAATAATAACAACACATGACTGGATTTCATGCTTCTTGCGTTGCATCTTTAAAGGACCATACCACCCATTTTGCTTGTTTGAGTTCAATTTTCATACATGTAATGTCACTGACAATCATTTCCCAAAGCATACTACTGGAACAGTGAATTTAAAATGTTTTTCCTACCTTCCAGACCTCCATTGGTTTCAGTTCATTCTACTATTAAAATCAACTTGTTGATACTTGAAATGTTCTTGGGATAGGTAATCCATCATCACCAACAAGACGTGTATTCAGGTTTTTTTAGAAGTTATGTAATTTTAGTGTTTAAGCTCAATAAAAAGCGTGGAGTGAATGTATGCCTCCACCGGGGAATATAGTCCCAAAAGAAGACCTGCGTTTATGAAAAAATGTATAAGACTGTGACTTCATAAGGCTGCGTAATTATTAGCAGGTGAAACATGGATTTTTAAGGTGGGTATATCACTTGAATATTTGATTTTGAAAGGTTAAGAGATTTTGCAAAATATCAGGAAAGCTGAAATACAGTTTTATCCTTTGAGAAATGATTGTCAGTAACATAACATGTATGAAAATTGAATATATTAGGCTCAAACATGCAAAATGGCCGGTATGGTCCTTTAAGAGGCATGATATATCTTCTCTTTCTTTTTTAACTGACTTTTTAAACCCAACAGTCAAAACACCTGTATTGCACCGAGTGCTGAGTTTAGTCCTGGACTAACTTTGTCAAAGCAGCAACAAATAATGAAAAGAACATCTGGCTATAGAACAAGTATTTCATGCAGGGATTTAACGGTAAACCTACAGCTGGATGCCACTGATGAAGGTTCCAAAGAAGCCCATCATGCCTAGGAACTCCACTCTGCTCAGGTTCTTCACTGTGTACTCCTGACACATGTTAGACACAGCGTACAGGACAGCACTCAGCAGCACCAAACCATCGCCCAGCACAACATCAGAAGCTGCAGAGAGAGAGGGACAAACAGTGATATGAAATTTACGAATACGAAATTTAGCTTCCTGCTTCTCGCCATATAAACATAATTGGTATTGATGTTTATATGGCGAGAAGCAGGAAGCTAAATTTTGCAATAAAGTGCATCTAAAAACAGGCATGAACATGTACGCCTTTACAAAAGGCGTACACTACATGCCAGAAGTTTGAGGCCACCCCCAGATTTAAAAAAAAAAAAAAAATAAATCATCAATGCGCTGTTTTACAATTTATTGCACAGGAAAAGACATAAATACATAAAACAAATGTAAGTAATTAGTTTTAAGAAGAATTAGTCAATTCTCACATTCTGTATCCACTCTGGCTACAGAAATGATTTTTCATGAAGGCATCAGTCTGTATTAGTGCAGCACTCCTGTTGTGTTTCAACTCCCTGCTGATGTGTTTTAACATTCTATTCCTGCAGTCTGCCTTCTCCCACATCATTTAGGATTAATGTGCTACACAGTCTGGGCGTGGCTGCAGAGCAACAGCATGAGCATTAACTTGGTCCAAATTAAAGGAATCATGAAGAAAGAGAATTACTATTCCATCCTTCAAAGACGTGATTCCACCATCCAGTTTACCAATTATTGGTCAAAATTTCATTCTTCAACAGGAAATGATCCAAAACATTCATCAGAATGATGCCAAAATTACATCCATTCAAAAGAGAAGCAAAAGAATTCTGATTGGTCAGAGGTGGTTACTTTGACCAAACCAAAGTCTGAGCCTGAAATGACTTCAGAGCTTTGATGTGACTAATTCTTANGGTTACTTTGACCAAACCAAAGTCTGAGCCTGAAATGACTTCAGAGCTTTGATGTGACTAATTCTTATTGAAAATTAATTACTTACATTCATTTTATGTATTTTTGTCATTTCCTGTGCAATAAATTGTAAACCAAACAGTGTATTGATGATTTTTTNTTTATGTATTTTTGTCATTTCCTGTGCAATAAATTGTAAACCAAACAGTGTATTGATGATTTTTTTGTTAAATCTGGGGGTGGCCTCAAACGTGTGGTCTGTAGTTATACATGACAAACAGCTCATCACAGCAGCAGCACTTCATGGCTGCTCCAAAGGCTCCCACAGTGATCCTTAACCATTAACATGGACAGTAGCAAAATATAATAATGAAATCTAATTTCAGAAGCGATCTAGTAACAATTGAACAATTAAAGTATTGTATTCAACAATACTTTAAAGGATCATACTGGTGATCGTGAATGTTTGAGCCCAATATATACAATCCACATACACGCCTACTGACAAACATTTCCCAACATACAGGATAATACTTTGGTGGTAGATTTTAGAATTGTTATTCCTACCTTCCAGACTGCCATTGGTTTCAGTTCATTTGAGTACGCTATAAAAATGAACTTGTAGAGACTTGAAACACGCTTGAGATAAATAATCCATCACAGAGAACAACACGTCTAGTAGTTGTTTTATTTTTGTTGTTGTTGAAGTAACTTTATTTAACAGAAGATGATGTGTGTCTCTGCCAGGAAATATAGTCCCAGGACAAGACAGCTTTTACTGAGGAATTAAAATAACCATGCATAAGTGTTAGAAGGTGAAACATTAAATGAGTTTTAAGGTGTGTATGACCTAAACAGTTGATTTTAAAAGATCAGGGGATATTTGAAAAAAATAACAGGGAAACTAAAATACGGTTTTATGTTTTGGAAATTAGTTGTCAGTAATGTACCATAGATATAAATTGGGCTCAAACATGCATGATCACCGGTATGGTCCTTTAAAAACATAAATTAAGTGTCTTACTGGATCCCTGGTCTCTTCCAACCAGGATATCAGCTCCTACCATGGCCCCCACCCCCAACAAACACACCACCACAGCCACAAAGTGGACCAGCCTGTAGCGAGTCTTCAGCAGAAACCAGGACAGAACCATCAGCACCGGAATCACAAAGCAGTCCAGCAGCTGAAACACACGGTGACAACACAGACTGGAATCACCCGGACTCGCTGATAAGCAACACCACACAAGTTAAGGACAACAACTTAAGCTATGGGAGCTATCAGCGCTAAAATCAGTGATTATTGTAGATATTTTTACTATGAAGTTACTAACAATAGACATTTACATTCAGCAAATTTAAAGTCGGATGGATCTTTATCCTGATGATAACTTTTAATGTGATGCTAGTTTGCTAATGCTGCTGACTGAAGCTTCCTGTGAGCTACAGCTGATAATCTCATTCCTGCATGAAACGGAAGTAAAGGGATGAATGTGTACTATATTCTACCCTCAGCTAGTTTTTAATAAAGATGATGTTTGCTGCACAAAACCTGGACAATTTGCATGGATGCAGCGTACGTGCAAAGTAAAAGTTGCAGTTTACAAACAAGATGCCCTGATCATTTATTTACTCCTGGTCCCAACACAAGCTTTTTAGTCCTGGGAATTTGCTGACACAGAATCTGTATCTGTTCTAACGTTACTCCATCCACCAACGCCTGCTAGCCCGAAGGCATCTTTTACTGCACCGCTGTTTCAACATGCAGTTTGCAGTCAACCAAGCACTGGGAAAGGATCTGGTTTTCTGTATCTGATATGATCCATTTAAACATGCCACAATTATTTCAAACATGCTTGTAAGTATCGGAGCGTCTGAGTCAGAGACAGGCACCAGCAGAGGTCTGGTTCTGACTGGGTGTTTTTTTTTNAAAAAAAAAAAAAAAAAAAAATCAGCACTAAAATCATGTAGCCTCAGTTGGCATAAAGCAAATTAAAGTTGTAGATGTAAAATCTCCTGTGTTAGAAAGGAATATTTTTCCTCCTATGGCTGTGACACAAATCTGAAATGAACCAATGTGGATGCATTTTACAGAGCAAGAAAAAAAAAAGAAAAGCTCATGACTATTATTCAGGTAAATTCTAACATTTACACACTGGTTTCTATAAAATTAACTGTAGAGCTTCATATCTCCTCTCTACATTGAGCCACCATATATATAGTAGTATATACAGCTATCTATCTACACACATACACGCCTTTTCTGATAAAACACAATATCACATGCATGAAAGATCCAGACAGAAAGTGATGACCTAAAGCACTGTGATGAGCATGTGATGAGCATGTTCTCTTACCTGTATGCTTGTCAGGGTGGTAAACTGATAGGCCTTCACAACTACATAGTTTGCCTCCACATCTGCCAGACCCATCACCAAATACTTCCACCACTTGTTTCTCAAAATGTGCAAAATGTTCCCGTCACCTGCACAGACAGACAAGGTTTATCCAGAGTAAGCATGAAGGAAACAATAAGAATAACACTTTATGAGAATAATTATTCCCAAAAAAGTCATTCACGCATCATCTATACGTGCCATCAACTTTATCTTATGTTTGCTAATGTAGGGTGACAATAAATCTAGGAGATTATAATATAAATATCAGACCTTTGGACTCAGTGCAATAATTTGACCTCAAAACACACAGTGGATAGAAAATGAATACACCCCATTTAACAATTTTGACATTTTGTTAACCTAAAGCCTATAATGCCCACAAACATGCCAAACGTGTTCATAATTGCTTATGAGCAATGCCACAGGCATGACTACCTGGAATCACACCACAGGGTCTTTCCTGTGGGAGGTGTGAATTTTAGTCTTGCACCATCTGTGTGCACAGCTTCCTGATTTGATCATTTGGGTAACAGAGTTCTCTTTCTTTAGCAAATGCCAATAAATATGCGAGAACACAAAACCTCCAACTGCAGCACTGACCTTTCCGGGCGCAGAGGATGGACGTGTAGATGAGGAGCAGCAGGACGTAGTTGAAGAAGCTCTGCAGCATTGGCGTCTCCACTCCAGCCTCAGCCAGGTACTGACAGCTCACTGCCGTCCCACAGATCAGCAGAGACAGGACCTGGCCCATAGCGATGGTCTTCAGGAGACGCCTGGAGAGAAAATGTTCAGTCTTAACACAGAAGAAAAGCAACAACACCAATCTAACACAAGTGCCCCTGTTCAGGGTTTTTAGTAGACTTTAAAGGACCATACCGGCGATCATGCATGTTTGTGCCCAATATATACAATCTGTGTACACGTTACATAACTGACAACCATTTCGCAAAATATACTACATTAGCAGTAAATTTTAGATTGTTTTCCCTACCTTCCAGACTGCCACTGACTTCTGTTCATTCCAGTACATTATTAAAAGCAACTAATATAGACTTGAAACACTTCTCAAAGTAACTTTTTTTAACTGATCTAGCACAAAGCTGCACAGAAGACAATGTGTGTCTCCACCAGGAAATATAGTCCGAAGGGAAGACGGCTTTTACAGAGCAAGTAAACTGGCCTCTTCCAATGGCCAGTTCAACTTGACCCTGAGTCAAGCTAACGAATGGTGATACTAGCTAGCTGCGCTTCAACTCTCAATGAGCCCAACGCCATGTCAACCAATCAGTATCATGGAGATGATGGACGCTGAATGTGATTGGACCAAAGCAGAGTAGACATTCTCACAGACAGTGGAGCAGTCGGACATTCGTTGCTTACAGCGGAGAAAGTGGAGAATTTTGACTCGTTGTGTCACAGCGATGTCTCGCAGATAAAACATATAATACATATGAAAAGTTTCATTTGTTCAGAGTCCGGAGACCGTTGTGGTTCGGTCCGGATCAGGACCACAGTCCGGACTTTGAGGATGACTGGCTTACACAACCTACTGGCTGGACAGCAGAGCATCTTCAGTCAGAGGCTTTTTCAGCTCTGCTGTAAAAAGGACCGTTACAGGAGGACATTCCTGCCCACCGCAACAACACCTACAATGACTGCTCTCTGCGTCAGGAGAGGAAAGTCCTCCTCTGAACGGAAATACATAATGCACCTTTTTTTTTTTTTAAACACCTAATTTGCACACTGCTCGTCCTCCTCCTCCTCTACAATGACTCCTCTCTGTGTTGGAGAGGAGACAACTGCTTCTCTGAGTGGAAATACACATTTTACATTTTATTTGCACACGAATAGCAATATCCTCTCTTTAAGCTCCTACACATTTTTACTCTGTTTTATTTAGTATAGTATCAGTGTTCTGTCTTTTACCTACCTCTGAGTAGAAATGCACAATGCACATTTTACATTCAATTTGCACATTAATAATATCTTGCTTTAAGTCTTTTACTCTTTTCTGTTCTACTTTATGTAGTACAGTATCGGTGTTCTGTCTTTTACCTACCTCAGCATGTGTGTTTTTTTGTAATTGTTGCTGCAACACTGAAATCTCCCCTTGGGAATTAATAAAGTACTATTTTATATACACATCTCACACAGTATGCAGTGAACTTATAAGACTGTGCTAATAGCACAGTGTGTAGCAGCATTTAGCCCATAATGAGCTGATACTCATTTAAAATAAGTAAGGCTAACATCTGCTGTCAAGGGATCTGCGTAGTTATTTTATTTTTCCTTTGTGGAATGCTACAGCATGTTCCTAGATTTAAAAAAAACAAAACAAAACAAAACAGAAATGGCTTTGCTTTCAGTTTTGCTTGAAGAATTTGTTTTAGCCCTGTGATAGACTGGTGATCTGTCCAGGGTGAACCCCGCCTCTCACCCTATGACCACTGGGATAGGCTCCAGCTGCCCGTGACCCTTAACAGGACAAACGGGTTTAGAAAATGGATGGATGGATGGTCTGTGGAGCAGCTTTCAATACCTGGATTCCTCAGGCATTTCTCAGTACATGCAGGAGAACACTGCCTTCATGTTCATGAGGTTAGTTTATAAAAAGCTGGAATCATCATATTCAGCACTTTCAAAACGCTCACATTTTAGAATCAACTTTGGCATTATACTATCTCTGTTCAAAATAAATATGTCTTGCTGTACATACACATACTAGGTTGACTAATAGAACTGACATGTCTTATATCTGGATCAGTGCTCACCATGTAAAGACATCCCTCAAGTTATAACTGTAGCATCCACAGGCAGCCCTCCACCTCCCACACAGCCGCTCCTCCACAGCCCCCTCCATCTCTGCCAGGGCTAAACCTGGGAAGAACATTAACAACATGAAATGCACGAACAAAATTAAAGAATTACTGCCATTTACAATGCTTGTCTTCAGTCTATCCAAGCAGAAATAAATCCCAACAGGAATTCAGCCCCATGCCAGCCTCTTCAAATGTGGGAAATACAGAAACTTGGTTCGCAACATTCAAAATTCTCATGTATATAAAAAATGAGTGAATTGAAAAAAATGTGACAATAAATAAACTCCAAAACACAATCTTAATTCACACAGTAACACTGACTTAGTTGCAGACTAAGATAAATCAATAAATTGAATGGCTTCTAACGGGCTACACCAAGCAGCGTTTACATTTATTGAATTGGTTAATAGTTCACGCTGTACTGCATTTAGAGAGAGAGAAAAGTGTGAGAAAGTAATATACTATGAAAAGCCTTTACGACTAGTGTTATTCAAACATGAGACTCGATAACCAATATAACAAAGCAGCGTGCTGTCTGAGCAAAACGTCACGCTACATAATGCTTAGCTAAATAAAACTGTGGCGTGTCTGGCTCCTGTATGTTACTAACTGAAGAAACTACGTGTACATACCTTTTCTTCTTCATTCATGACAAGTTTGAGGTAAGCTACGAAGAAAATACACGTTTATCAGAGCATATTCAGCCTTCCGTCCAAGCGGCAGAATTTCATTCATTAGGATCACTCTAACTGCTGCTGCTCGGCGCGGCTTCTGCGCTGTGATTGGTCAAAATTCAGGCTGACAGGCACGTGACGTCAGCACCGTGCAGACAAACTTAGTGTGGTTCTCATGAAGGCAGTGAAGCATCCTGGTTAGAAATTACTAATATATACTTTCTTCACACTTACGGTTTTTTTTTTTTTCAAGCGGCCCTAATCCTCTTCCTTAGAAAAGTGATTTTGAAAAATTAATTATTTTACTTTTTTCACTTATTTTGATAAACTTTTCAACTTTCAGAATTAGTAAAAAAAAAAACTTTTCAACTTTCAGAATTAGTAAAAAAAAAAAGAATATATACTGTACTGTACTGTATATATATATATATATATATATATATATATATATATATATGGTATCTATTATATACACTAATACTTCAGGCTTGCATGAGAAAGTCTGGACATGATACAGACAAAGAATAACAACAACCATACTGAATGTCAGAAAGAATAACAATCCTTGTAGGTGCAAAAATATTGTTTTCTTATCTTTGGTTTCACATCCCAGCAGCAGTGCTGCAGCTCTTGCTGAGGATACCGAGGTCATCATCCGCATTTCTTTCTGAGAATTGGAAGTTTAATAACATGACGTGCAGTTTGTTCTCACAACTGAAAGTTACACATTCCAGTTTTCCTAGTGAAAACCTTATGTCTCTGTTCTTTAGGAAAATGTATTTTAAACTTTCTTTTTTAACACAATCTAGAGTTTAAAGTGTTTCAATAGGCTCAGAGTATCAGAGATTTCAGATTTCAGTATCTGGAGATTTCAGCGCTGATGTATTTAAATTTTAAATACATCAGCTAATTTTAGGATTCCATATTCATTCATCAATATTTAGTCTTTTGATCCCTGTAAGTGTGTGTGGCACTTACAGGGATCAAACTTTTTTTTTTTTTTACATTTTTAATACATGTAGGGAAACCCTGGGACACATTTGTGTCTATGTTTTCTAAATTAGTTTGAACTAATTTGGCATACTTTAATACCATGAGGAAAGAAATTAGATACTAATGAAAATAATTTGCAATATTTCTTTTTTCATTCCTGAAAAAGATTAATTATGACTAGAGGTCACCCTAGTCTCAGGCCAGAAATTTCCAGAAATTTGGATTCTTATTATTAACTTTACTACCTAGCATGGATTAACTGGCACAAATCCATAAAAGCTGCTATGCTATCAAACAACAAAAGCCCCATTTATTAATTAAACCAGTCACCTTACCACCAACATCATTTAGCATTTATATTTTTCAAAATTATTTTAATTTAATTTATTTTTTAAATTTAATTTTAATTTAATTTTAATTTAATTATTTATAATATTGTATTAATTTATTCATATTTTGTTTTCCGTTTTATCATTCTTAAGTGCAAATAAAATAAAATAAAGACAAATTCTTTTTAGCGTGTTTATTCCTGCATTTTGAATGGCATTATTTTTACTCTCTCGTCATATCTGAAAAGATTATTATTTGTATTGTTCACACCCTGGACAATATTAATATCCTGCAGCCTCCTAATACAGTTAAACTTTAACGTTACAGTCGTCCTAGTTTAAATCAACAGCCTTGATGTAATGCGCCGACCTGCAAGCCACGCGAGATTTTACGAGAGCATAAGTTGAGGGAACATGGCGACGTCTAATTTGCTAAAGGTAGGATCCTTTGCACTTCAATTAATTGTATTTATCGCCTGTTAAACTGCGTGTCACTTGTATGGCGTCACGTTTCAGTTCAGCTCCACGCTGAGCGAACAGCCCACTGCCACGCGATGTGACTGTGTTGCCTGCGTTTTCTTGAGCTGGGAGTATTTAAGTTACAGCTGGCTAACATTAGCTACTTTTTAATGATGTAGCTGCAGCTAGAAGGCAGCTAAACATAAAGACTTGGAGAGGGACGCAGAGCGAGTCAGAGAATCAGAGAAAGAAGCATAAAAGAGACGTAACGGTTCTCTAACTTACGTCAAAACGTAATTATTTCCGTGAATAGCTTAGCTTAGATTAGCAGCTAAAAATCTGTTATCTGTCAGGATCCTGCAGCTGATCTGCCTTTTAAAACACACGAAGAAGAAGCCAGAGTCTTGCTTTTTGTGCACCGAGTTGGAGTTTTGCTGGTTAAAATCCGTCTGACAAATCATCTGTGGGTCCGTGTTAGTTCACATCGTGGAACAGAGACACGGAGTACACAAACTATAGCTTTTAGGAACGTAACATCGCTGTCAGAAGGAAACATGTCAGGAAACTAGCACAGTAACTGTACACCAGGCAGGTCATTCTCTAATATAATGTCATCTCTGCTGTTTAGCTCCAGTACAGCTGTTACTGAATAAGCTCTGCTCTGTTTTCTCTCACCCCAAAACCACAACGAAACCTGATCACAAACCACTTCACCAACCTGACACTTTAATGTGGCTGATTGGAAAAGGTGCACATCTGGTAGAATATGATTTATTTAAAGCTGTGGTTCTCAATCTATTATTATTTGTAGCAAATTTATCAGGAGATCGTACCAATAATTAGTAAATAATTCAGCCTTCACATATGTTCCTGTGTCTGTGCAGAGGATTTCTGTTACTCAGGAAAAGATAACAAGTCACCGATCAGCAGGTTAATATACTGTATATTATTATATTAAACTTTCTCATCATGCTGTAGATCCTGTACATGGAAATTGAAAGAAATGACCACAGGACATTAGACTCTTAATAGTTAAAAAAACAAAACAAACAAAAATAAACTAGTTTATTTAACTTTTTAAAGTATTGTTCATTTCTTTGTTTTACAGTGGTGCTTGAAAGTTTATGAACCCCTTAGAATTTTTTCTATTTCTGCATAAATATGACCTAAAATATGATCAGATTTTCGCACAAGTCATAAAACTAAAGAGGACCTAATTAAACAAATGGGACAAAAAATATGCTTGTTCATCTTTTATTGAAGAAAATGATCCTATGCTACATATTTGTGTGTGCTAAAAGTATGTGAACCTCTGGGCTTATCAGTTTATTTGAAGGGAAAATAGAGTCAGGTGGACCAATCAATGGGATGACAATTAGGTGTGAGTGTGTGAGGCCCTGCCTTATTAAAAGAACAGAAATCTGGGTCTTCACTGTCAAAGTCTGATCTCCACACACAGGTTTGTGGAAGTGTGTCAGGGCTCGAACAAAGGAGATTTCTGAGGACCTCAGAAGAACAGTTGTTGATGCTCACCAGGCTGGAAAGGGTTAAAACCATCTGTAAAGAGTTTGGACTGCACCACTCCACTGTCAGGCAGAGTGTGTATAGATGGAGGAAATTCAGCACTGTTGTTACCCTCCACAGGAGTGTCGACCATCAAACATCACACCAAGAGTGAGGTGTGTAATAATCTGGAAGGTCACAGAGAACTCCAGGTAACATCTAAGGAGCTAAAGGACTCTCTGTCATTGGCTGATGTTCATGTTGATGAGTCCACCATCAGGAGAATGCTGAACAACAGTGGTGTGTATGGCAGCAAGGAGAAAGCCCTACTCTCCAAAAAGAACATTGCTGTCCGTCTTCAGTTTGCTAAAGACCATGTGAAGAATCCAGAAGGCTGCAGGAAGAATGTTCTGTGGACGGATGAGACCAAAGTAGAACTTTTTGGCTTGACTGAGAAGCGTTATGTTTGCTGAAAAGCAAACACTGAATTCCAGCATCAGAACCTTGTCTCATCTGTGAAACATGGTGGTGACAGGATCATGGTTTGCTGCTTTGCTGCCTCTGGACCAGGACGGCTCGCCATCATTGATGGAAGTATGAATTCTCAACTGTACTAGCAAATTCTACAGGAAAATGTCAGGGTATCCATCCATGAACTGAAACTCAAGACAAAGTGGGTCACGTAGCAAGACAACGACCCTAAACACACACGTCGTTCTACCAAAGAATGGTTAAAGCAGAACAAATTTAATGTTTTGGAATGGCTGAGTCAGAGTCCAGACCTTAATCCTACAGAAATGTTGTGGAAGGACCTGAAGCAGCAGTTCATGCAAAGTAGCCCACAAGCTGTTCTGTAAAGGGGAACGGGCTAAAATTCCTGCAAGCCGACCTGCACGACTGATCAACAGCTACCAGAAACGTTTGGTGCAGTTGTTGCTGCAAAAGGGGGTCAAAGGTCACTGAAAGTAAAGGTTCACATACTTTTGTCACACACAAATATGTAGCAGAGGATCATTTCAAGAAATAGATGAACAAGCATAATGTTTTTGTCTAATTTGTTTGATTAGATTCTCTTTATCTAGTTTTAGGACTTGTGTTAAAATTTGATCATATTTTAGGTCATTTATGCAGAAATAGAGAAAATTTTAAAGGAAAATTCCAAACTTTCAAGCACCACTGTATGCAAACTTTATAAACTGTTGTATTTTAAGTAAATACTTTTAAAAATGCTTTCTTAACTTAATAACTGCTTGGCTAAAGTTTTCAAAGTGATAAGTATTTGTCAACGCAACAATTAAATGATAGATATAATTGATTTTTAAAGAACCATACTGGCCATTTTGCATGTTTCATCTTAATATATTCAATTTTCATACATGTTACGTTACTGACAATCCATTTCCCAAAGGATAAAACTGTATTTCAGCTTTCCTGATATTTTGCAAAATCTCTTAATCTTTCAAAATCAAATATTCAAGTGATACACCCACCTTAAAAATCCATGTTTCTCCTGCTAATAGTTACACAGCCTTATGAAGTCATGGTCCTTTAAATTTTTCTGTAAACACTGTTGGAGCCACTTATGTGATTTGCTGTTTGATTGATGTTTGCACTGTGAAATGTTGTAGGTTCTGTTCAGTTTATGGAATCATGATTGATAATTGTTGCTGGGTGGTTTGGTGGCCAGAATGGGCACTCCCTTTTTTGTTAGTAAATTGATTGCAGCAGCTGCCACATATGAACAATGCCTTAACCTCAGTTGTAGTTCTCAGGTGGCAGCCACATGTTTTTTGAGCGCTGCTGATTGTTTTGTTGTCTGCCTGCTCATCCGCTCTGCCAGTCTGCCAAATGATCTGCTGTTTGGTAAGCAGTAAGTCTTTTTTTGTTTGTGAACGCTTGGATTCTGCCAGAAAATAAACACATCTAAACCAATGAGAAAACTGGAGTTGACACGCTTGAACAATATCAGCGACTCCAGTAAAAATTGGAAAAATTGCTCTTTTAAACACAGGTCTTCTTTTGGGACTATATTTCCTGGTGGAGGCATACATTCACTCCACACTTTTTATTGCTCTTAAACACTAATTACATAACTTCTAAAAAAAATACACGTCTTGTTGGTGATGATGGATTACCTATCCCAAGAACGTTTAAAGTATCAACAAGNTTCCAGTAGTATGCTTTGGAAAATGATTGTCAGTAACGTCACATGTATGAAAATTGAATATATTAGAAACTTGCAAAATGGGAGGTATGGTCCTTTAACAGTAGTTTGGCATGAAGATTCCTTTGGACAGGAAATGGCAACAGTTTGGTTGCAGCTAATCCTGATTTGTTGTTTTGCTTGTGTGATATTGGTGTTTAACGCCTCTGATGAACACGCCACGCTATGCTGATACAGATCATGAGCGCTTACTTCACTTCCTACCTGTCTGATTACAGAACAAAGGCTCCCTTCAGTTTGAGGATAAATGGGACTTGATGCGTCCCATCGTGCTGAAGCTGCTCCGGCAGGAGTCCGTCACCAAACAGCAGTGGTTTGACCTCTTCTCGTAAGTTTGGACTCCTGCTTTTGGCTAAGTGCTGATTCTCAGCTGTTGGACTGACAGGCGAATTTGGTGAAATACGTAATTAATTTTCAATTCTTTTATACCTGTAGCTGTTGACAGGCTGAATTCAGTGCACTAATGTAATTGTTTTTCATGGTTTGGTTTTAAAAACTTGTTTTTTTTAATAATATATTGTGGACAGCATTTATTTAGTGTAATCTTATCTCGTCGCTCTTATAATCTACATGTATGACCTTTTAAGCTTTTTTACTAATTATCTGGATCCAGCTGTATGAGGATGAGTTCTACTAACTGGTCTTGACCTGAGTATTGATTTGTATTTTTCTATAACTTGATTGATAATCGTATGTGTTGCATTCGTGTGTTTTTTATGCTAGGTGTGTTTTTGTGTTATGCAAACAAATTTCCCTTGGGATAAAAAGAAATGAAACTGAAAGATTTTTTTCTCCTTATTTTTACAGAGATGTTCACGCAGTTTGTTTGTGGGATGATAAAGGTCCAGCAAAGATCCACCAGGCCTTGAAAGAGGACATCCTAGACTTTATCAAACAAGCACAAGCTGTAAGACTGAGACCGTCAGCAGATTTTTCTCAGTCACATGATGTTATTTCATGTTATGTCTAATGATGTTCCCCCTTCACACACTTCTTTACACTGAAGGTCGGTTGATAAGTATTTAAAGGAACAGAACGGTGATTTTGCATGTTTGAGTCCAATAAATGCACGTTACATTAATGTCAACCATTTTCCTAAACATACCACTGGAGCATTGCATTTTGGAATTGTTTTTCCTACCTTCCAGATTGCCATTTCAGTTCATTCCAGCACACAATTACAATCAACTTGTAGAGACTTGAAATGTGCTTGTGATCAGTAATCCATCACAGCAAATCCAACATGAGCTACAAGGAATAAAATGTATGTCTCTGCCAGGGAATATTGTCCCAGGAGAAGACGGCTTTTACCAAGCAAGTAAAACAAACTCTACACTCGTGCGTCGGTGCTAGCAGTTGAAACATTGAATTTTAAGGTGCATATATCGCCTGAATATTTGATTTTGAAATATTAAGGGATTTGGTAAAATAACTTAAAAACTAAAATACAGTTATGTTTCGGAAAGTGGTTGTCAGTAACGTAACCTATGCGCAGGTGGTATTTATTGGGCTCAACCATGCAAAACCACTGGTATGGTCCTTTGAATAGAATAGAATAGAAGAATAGAATAGCTTTATTGTCATTATACGTAACATATAATGAAATTACANATAGAATAGAATAGAAGAATAGAATAGCTTTATTGTCATTATACGTAACATATAATGAAATTACAGAAGGAAAAATGTAACCTGGCTGCTCTTACAGGACCATACCACCCATTTTGCATGTTTGAGCCAAATGTATCAAATTTTCATACATGTTACGTTACTGACAATCATTTCCCAAAGGATAAAACCGTATTTCAGCTTTCCTGATATTTTGCAGAATCTCTTAATCTTTCAAAATCAAATATTCAAGTGATACACCCACCTTAAAAATCCATGTTTCTCCTGCTAATAGTTACACAGCCTTATGAAGTCACGGTCCTTTAAATTTTTCCATAAACACAGGTCTTCTTTTGGGACTATATTCCCCGGTGGAGGCATAATTTCACTCTGTGCTTTTTATTGCACTTAAACACTAAAATTACGTAACTTCTAAAAAACCTGAATACACGTCTTGTTGTGATGATGGATTACCTATCCCAAGAACATTTCAAGTATCAAGCTGATTTTAATAGCGTACCAGAATTAACTGAATCCAATGGAGGTCTGGAAGGTAGGAAAAACATTTTTAATTCACCATTCCAGTAGTATGCTTTGGGAAATGATTGTCAGTAACTTTACGTGTATGAAAATTGAATATATTAGGCTCAAACATGCAACATGGCCGGTATGGTCCTTCTAAACTGTAAAATTTTGTCATTTTCTGATGCTCATTACACCCCAGTCGCTGTTATGTGAGAAAGTGTTATAATGACATTTTTCAGTCACTGCCTCATCTACTTCAGTTCTACTTCAATTTGAACAACCTATGGAAGAATGTGAAGTTGTTCCTTCCAGTAAAAAGAGGGTGTATGTATGTATAAACATGGCTAGTGTGTAACAGCAGATCTGACTGAGACATATTTGGAGCCAGGAGAGCATTCTGAGCTATCAAGGCCACTGCTGGTACAGAAAACATGCTGTTAATGTGCTGCTGCTGCTCAAGAAAGGAGCCTATGATTCTTGCTTCAGCAAAACATGAACTGTTGATCAAAACTCTCCTGTCCAACTCAGCAATAAAAAAAAAAATCACCGTCAGTAACCATGCTAGTGTTTTATGGTGGATCTTTCTGTTCACACCCTGTTTTATACTCTTATTGTCTCAACAAAATTCACCATAAGCTTGCAGTGTTGGCATGCTGCAGGGCTGCTGTAATGGGTTGCATTAGATTGTGCATGTCTTCATGTATCGTGTGTATTCATTAACTTTGTCTTTCCGATTGTGTGTAAGCGGGTGTTGAGTCACCAGGACGACACAGCATTGCTGAAGGCTTACATCGTGGAGTGGAGGAAGTTCTTCACGCAGTGTGACATCTTACCCAAACCCTTCTGCCAGCTGGAAATCACTCTGATGGGCAAACAGGGCAGCAACAAGAAGTCCAGCGTGGAGGACAGCATTGTCCGCAAGGTTGCCAGACTTTTTATTCTGCTGATGGGTTAAAGGACCATTTTGCATGTTTGAGCCTAATATATTAAATTTTCATACATGTTACTTTACTGACAATCATTTCCCAAAGGATAAAACTGTATTTCAGCTTTCCTGATATTTTGCAAAATCTCTTAATCTTTCAAAATCAAATATTCAAGTGATACACCCACCTTAAAAATCCATGTTTCTCCTGCTAATAGTTACACAGCCTTATGAAGTCACGGTCCTTTAAATTTTTCCATAAACGCAGGTCTTCTTTTGGGACTATATTCCCCGGTGGAGGCATACATTCACTCCACGCTTTTTATTGAGCTTAAACACTAAAATTACATAACTTAAAAAAAAAAACCTGAATACACATCTTGTTGGTGATGATGGATTACCTATCCCAAGAATGTTTCAAGTATCAACAAGTTGATTTTAATAGCGTACCAGAATGAACTGAAACCAATGGAGGTCTGGAAGGTAGGAAAAACATTTTTAATTCTCCGTTCCAGTAGTATGCTTTGGGAAATGATTGTCAGTAACATGTATGAAAATAGAATATATTAGGTTCAAACATGCAGAATGGTGGTATGATCCTTTAAAGTTTACACCACAAAAACCTGTGACTTTAATCAGGTTATTTCTATGTTTTATATCCACTGTGTGGTGCTACAGAATGTTCACATTAATGCTTTGACTTCCAACCCTTCATCAGCCATTCATTCAGACTACACAACCACCAGTTGGTTGTAATTTAAAAAAAAAAAAAATCATTTTAGACAGACTGTTGTCATCACATAATGCATTAGTTTTCATTAAAATTATATTGACAGACCTGAAAATTTCTAATTTAAATTTCTTTCTGTTTTAGTGGAAATTCTTATAGTTCATTTGGAACAGTGGCTTAATAAAAAATAGCTAAATAAAAACTCAAATACAACCAAAACTGTTCTTCACGTTACTTTTGATATTTCAGTATGTTTTAGGGCCAATACACCTGTACCTGTTGAGTGCTTCTGTAGCTACATAAATGTGCATTTAAAAAAACACCTGCATTGTATCAGGAAATAAAGGCTCATTATTAATCAAAACAATGCTTGTCAGAGTTCCCACTCTCCACAAAATGAATATAGACCACATTTCCAGAAGCAATAGCTGTAATATTACATTTATTTCACATAAAATATTCTGTGTCATAACCATTGCCATCATACTGTGAATAATTCTTCATTCTGATGATGCTTCTGTTGTTTTTGTCCTCACTGTTGCGGCTGCAGCTGATGTTGGACACGTGGAACGAGTCCATCTTCTCAAACATTAAGAACAGGCTACAAGATAGCGCGATGAAGCTCGTCCATGCTGAGCGGCTGGGCGAGGCCTTTGATTCCCAGCTGGTCATCGGAGTCCGAGAATCCTACGGTGAGAAATACGATATGAAACTGACCGCCTGAGGTCCTGACGTCTGTGTTCAGCATGACTCACGAGTGCATTCTGTATCACTTACAGTTTCTCATCTGAATCAATATCCCTGTCCAGAAAGAACAGAGTTCTGGTTAGAGATTTTTTTGCATTTTGAGATTGTTTTTTTGTTAAGATTTTGTTCTCAATCCTAATATTTCAGAGCAGTTCTTTAGAGATGCCAGATATTAGTCTTATTAACAAACAAACCATAATGCAGTAGGAAACATTTTTGGAGCTTGAATAAATCAGAGATGGTCATGAGTCAAAATAAAAAACAACTCAAGTGCGAGTTGAGCAAGTCTCAAGTCATGAAGTTAAAGTTTTAAGTTTCTATAAAGGTGCAGACTTATGCATAACTTAAATGGGACTATTTCCAGAAGTGTCCGTGCAAATTAACTAACATGATATATTAACTATGCCAGTCAGAGAACTCGGCCATTGCCCAGGGAGTACCTCAGGGTTCAGATCTGGGCCCACTCTTAGGCTGGATTTACACTACAGGTCTTGATTCCCAATTCCTGATTTTCTGCCTATTTCCCATTTTTTGTTCAGCGTATTTACATTTTCTTTTTTAAGCGGCCCATATCTGATACCTGTATTAACACGGCTTTTACCTGTAGCAGCAGGATGCAGCTGCACATGCGCACATTTCTGAGATGAATGAAAACAAAAACGCTTCAGTGGATGAGAGAACTGTTTAAAAATATAATCAGCGGGTTATAAACTTTAACATGCAGACAGAAACATCTGATAAGTTGTGTGACCGTTTATCTTTCCCATCAGGATACGTATTGTCACGGAGACACATTTTCGCGATCATGGAGGAGAAGCGGATGGAGTTTTGCTGTAATCGCAGCTGTTATCACACACTAACACGTCTATTTGACATAAACACACATCAGCATGTCTGATATATATAGTATGTCCTCCATTTCTATTTACAGAGAGCGTCATCGTATTGATCGCTTACATCATCCATATGCAGACAAGGTAGAACATGATGTCGGAGTCGGAATGGGAGGGAAATTCCGATCTGTGTATTTAGACAGCAGTTACATTGGCAGATATCCGATATGTATCCGATGTATTTCCACATATGTAAGTGGCCCAAATCGGATCTGAGCATATCCAATTTCATGTGGCTTTTTACCATTTACATCTTCAGGANTGGCCCAAATCGGATCTGAGCATATCCAATTTCATGTGGCTTTTTACCATTTACATCTTCAGGAAATGTATCCCATACGTGTCGCATGTGAGCAAAAAATCGGAATCAGGTCATATGTGCGTGGTGTAAATCCAGCCTTATTCATCATTTACCTCCTCCCTCTCGGCAATATCCTTTGCCATCATGATATTTATTTTCACTGTTATGCTGATGACACTCAGCTCTACATGTCCACTAAGCCCACTGCCACTCTTCCCCCCAGTAGCCTCATTGCCTCATCCATGACATCAGGATATGGATGACCAACAACTTTCCAAAACTAAACAGCAATAAAACTGGGCTACTCGTCATCGGCTCTAAAACTACACTCACGAAGATGAAGAGCTACACGCAGGCTAAGAGCCTTGGTGTTATTCTGGACGATACTCTTTCCTTCACTGCACACATAAAGAATATTCTCGCGTTGCCTTCTTCCATCTGCGAAACATTTCCAGACTGTGCCCTGCCCTCACACAACACAGCACAGAAGCCCTGGTCAATGCTTTTGTTACATCCTGCATTGATTACTGCAATTCCTGTCAGCCATCCCTAAGAAACTCCTTCACCGGCTCCAAATCATCCAGAACTCAGCGGCCAGGATCATAACACGCTCCAAATTAACACATCACATCACCACTGGCTTCCTACAGAATAGACTTCCAAACACTACTTCTCATGTTTTAAGCCCTACCTGACTGATCTCCTGCAGACCTACACCTCCATCACTCCCTGCCATCCTCTTCAGCAGCTCTACTTTCCATCTCAAACTATAATCTCAGTACAACAGGTGCTAGGGCCTTTTCCCATACGGCACTGAGGCTCTGAACTTGCTTCGAATCCGTCAGCTGGACTCTATCAAACAATTTAAGACTGCTGTCAAAACCCATCTCTTTAGATTGGCTTATTCACTGTGACCCCACATTATATGAATGCTTATGAGACAGTATCAGTTGATTATTTGATTTTATGTGACTACGTTCTTTGTTGTATTTCTTGTAAGGAGCGCTTTTAAAGAAAACGAATAAATAAATGAAAGTTTTAATTCTTTTAATTTTCAATTTTGTAATTAAATTTGAAATTACCATAAAATATTTATGATTAAATAGAGTAGCAATGACGTGGCGTTTATAGACTGATGGAAACGAACTTTGTGAAATACATATTAATGACTACAACATAAATAAATAAATATTTGTTGTTAAAATGAACTACAGGGATATTTTTATACAAAATAATGATAATAAATTTCTGCTGAAATACTGCACAAATATTTTTTTTAGACAGTCATTTTGGTGCACCCCCTCTGATGGTGTCACCCAGTGTGGTCCACAAAAAAAGTTTTGGGTGGGCCACAGAAGATTTTCACATTTCAGATTGGGCCACAGCATTCTTAAGTTTGGGAATCACTGATGTAAACTAAGTGTTGCTTAGTTTTACTACCTGTTACTTGGTGTACATACGTTTGTTTACATAAACACATTTTATAGGACACACGTAGTTTTATCTACATACAGTACTTCATATAATGGCCTCTCCCCTATCTCTGTGTGTAATGTGTGCTGTTATTTGTTTGTGCGTAGTGAACCTATGCTCCAACCCGGATGACAAATTGCAAATCTACAGGGACAACTTTGAGAAAGCTTATATGGACTCTACAGAGAGGTTCTACAGAACACAAGCGCCCGCCTACCTGCAGCAAAATGGAGTCCAAAATTACATGAAATATGTGAGTATACACAGCGCCGTGACGGCTCAGACCATGTGTCTGAAGGTGTGTCTTCAGTGGGCGTAGTAAGATGTCTGAGATGCAAAATACAATCACAGGACCAAACTTTGATTGAAGACGTTCATTCGAAGCCTTCTTCAGTTCAAAGTAATGTGGGGAAAAGTGCCAGAATTTACCCAGTGTTCTCTGAGTGTGTGAAACCTCTAAACAATACAATAAAATACCACTCAATACTTTGTTGCCATGTCAACTTACACCTGATAGGAATTTGTCTCAGTATGCTCATAATACATAGACAACATACACAGTAACTCATTGCACATATATATCTGATAAATCTAAGAAGAGTCCTAAGACTCCTTAAAAATGCTAATTAGTAATAAATCACAGCTAAAAACTACAAAATTCAATCAGAGCTAAACAACATTTAACATAATGCAGATACTTTGAAGATTCTTAATCATCCAGACGGGTAGATACAGTTCAAGAAAACAGAGCCAAGTCAAACGGATTCAAGTCTTTAATTCTGAAACGTTTCAGCCATTCAGTTTCATCAGTCAGAAAAGAATGCACTTTTTTTTTTTTTTTTTNTTCTTTTTTTTTTTTCCAGACATGACTCATAAATTTCTATGAGAGCAGGAAGTTTAATGCCAGTGATTCTTGAAGCTTAGTCTGTCTCTGTTTTCCTTCCTGGGTTGTGATGTTGTTGAACCACACTGTTAGTGAGAAAGTGAGAACAGATTCTATCACAGCTCTGTGAAACAAAAGCAAACCTTTTCTTGAAACTTTAAACTTTTTCAGCTGTCTGAGGAAGAACAGTCGGTGGTGGTTTTTGCCTGTGATGGCTGTTGTGTTCTCTGAAGAGATGTTAGTGCCTAAAAACTTCAAATTGAGGGCTGTACCACGAAACCTGTTCATCATATCCAGGCTTTCTTTGTCTTAGCTGCTCCACAAAGCCTAAAACTCCAGTCAGAGATAACGGGTACCACAACGGTGGTTATCAACCGTCTTTGTCAACCCAGGCTTTCCTCATCAAGCTCTGTGCGCATTCCCATAAAGGGGGCGTGTTGGCCTCATTTACCTCTACTGCTGGACAAAATGGACCAATCAGAGCTGTTTATTTCAGTCAGGAGGAGCAAAGTTATCATGCAGCGCTATGAAGATTTCAAACACATCATAACTGTTAAAAGCAACACCATTGCTGCAAGTAAGGCTAAGGAGGAATGCTGCAGAAGGCTGCTGATAGTTTATGCATAAGTTTTATGTAATTTACCACTCAATGCATCTCAATGCACCGTTTATTCCTAACGTGATGCTGCACATTCTACAGCTCTGACACTTTAAACCTGATGCAGCAGATTTAAATATTATACTAAGAACTGCATTTAGGTCTGACACTGTCCATGTAGGATACATAACAATCACTAGTTTTTGACCAAATCAAAGTGAAATTAATTTTACATATATATATATATACACATATACATATATATATATATATACACACACACACACATATACATATACATATATATGATTTCACCTTGATTTGGTCAAAAACTAGTGATTGTTATGCATACAGTTTCATAGTTTCATACAGTTATACATACTACTTTCATGGCTCCGTTCGGTAGCATTCCTAATGCACGGCTTGACAGGTTTGCAATGGGTGATGTATTTTATAGTCAATTTCAAACTGAAACTCTGAACAAAACCTGGTCTGACCAGGTTATGTCTGCAGCATGAGTTGCCATGGTGATCCAGCCAGGTTAAAAGAGAGCCACCTTCGTGACACTGAAAACTCTGGCTTTAGGCTCAACATACCTCGCTAACACACTAATCTTGCTTCGTGGTACAGCCCTCTGACCTCCTGCTCCACCTGCTGGCTGTTGATTATCAATGGTTTGATATCTTTAGGGCCCCTTCAGAAATCAATAATCATTTCTCTCGTTTTAGAAACATTTAAATGCAGATTATTAAGACACCAGCTAGTCATAAGGGCGATGTCCTCCCTACAGGCAGTTTCATCACTATCAGAGATCAAGCTCACTACTGTTGTGTTATCTGCATTTCTAGCACTATGTACACATGTGAAATGTTGTAATTATAGCATCTCAGGATTGGTTGTTTCACTGCAGACCGTACGTATTACATTCTGTAAAGGGGCTCGTAGCATTCTGTTGGTGTAACCACTGACTGTAACCCTCCCTAACATGCTCAGGGTTTATATGTTGGGTGTGATAAATCAATTCAACCCTATAACTATTGAACTGTAAGTCATAAGATCAATATTCTTTTTTGCCTGCATTCCTTGGGTCTGTATGCATCCAACGGTGTAGTCCAACCCCTTCCCTCACGACTAGATTTTCCACCATTTTGAATTGTTTCCGAAACAGTTTTTTCATATCTCCGCCTCCAGTTTTGGCTCAATCATCACCAAAATTTGCATGTGGCATGTCTGGCCCAAGCCGNCTCCGCCTCCAGTTTTGGCTCAATCATCACCAAAATTTGCATGTGGCATGTCTGGCCCAAGCCGGACAAAAGTACCATTTTAGATTTTTTGATATTCTTTACGGTTTTGCTGCAATTGGCTGAGAAAGTTGTAGGCGTGACTTCTTGTACAACATGTGATATAAAATGTGGTATATCTCCTGAATGAATTAGTCTACTGTAACCAAACATGGTGGACATGTTCACTAAAGACGCCTGCATGAAATGAATCACAAACTGACCTGATGGGGGTGCTTTAACTCCCACAGTAAACTTTCGTCAATAACTTCTGAACCGTAGATCACAGAATCAAAATGTTTTTTTCTCTGTATTCCTTAGGTTAAGACTCATCTATCCATGTAAGCCACGTCCATTTCCAACACATAATGCTTCCACCATTTTGAATTTTGTCCAAAACAGTTTCTTCNTAAGCCACGTCCATTTCCAACACATAATGCTTCCACCATTTTGAATTTTGTCCAAAACAGTTTCTTCACTGCTTCTCCTACAATTTTGACTCAATTCACACGAAACGTTACAGACACAATGTCTGAAACAAGACGAAAAAAGTTACTTCTTCATTTACTGATATTCTCTACCGTTTTGCTGCAGTTTCCTACCAAATTTGAGTGGGCGTGGATTAGTCAACAAAAACTGTGATATCTCATGAATGATTGGGTCTGTTGTCACCAAACTTGGTGAATATCTGCGAATATCTTCTGGAAAAACTGAATCATTCGTCAAGTCGTCGTACGTGCTTAGAGCCCGCTTATTGCGCTTGCGGCTATATTTTTTTAATTATTATTTAAAAATGGTTGTTGATTATTTTATCTTTTTTTTAAAACTCCTATGTGCTACTAGTGACATTTATCAATGTAAGTGTATCGATATATTACACAGAGACAGAACATCTTATATATATTTGACAACAGAAAACACTTTAATTTTTGATCATATAGTGCCATGAAAAAAGTATTTGTCGCCTTCCTGATTTCTTCTGTTTTTGCATATTTGTCACACTAAAATATGTCAGACCTTTAAACAAGCTTTAATATAACGGTGGGTGATACGTGCTTTTTTCCTTCAATAAATGAAATGTTCATTTAAAAACTGTGTTTTGTGTTTACTCAGGCTGTCTTTCTCTTATACTAAAGATCTGACACAATTAAGTGTGACTAACATGCAAAAATAGAAGAAATCAGGAAGGAGCAAATACTTTTTTCACAACACTGTAAATTGTGATGAAGGTTAGAAGGATAATGCGTCTTGGAGCTGATTGGCTGTGGGGCTCATTATGCTTCAAGCTTCTATTTTTATGGGTCCAAGCACCACAGTGATAGAATGTCTGTTTTTTTGTTTTGTCTTTTTGTTTTGTAATCCTGGCATTATGATCTTCACTCTCACAGTCATTTGCACATTTAAGAACTTTTGTGCTTCAAAATTAAAATAGATACTGTATCTGCACTGCATTTGGTGTACGTTCTAAATACTGTATATGATCCTGCTGACTTTTGTACATGAAATAAGTATCTGTGTGTGTGTGTTAATCAGGCTGATTCTAAGCTGAGGGAAGAGGAGAAACGTGCACTGCGATACCTGGAGACGAGACGTGACTGTAACTCTGTGCAAGCAGTGAGTTTACTGGCATATTTTATTTGCTGATAATTCTGGTGTTGAACTGATAAAATCACCCAAAGGATATTATATTGTGTCATCTCCAAAAAAACAACAGCCTCTTTACATTTTCACATTTTATACCTGCGTCTCCAGTCTCCCACATTTTTTATATTTCATTCCTTCTTTATTTTCTAAAGGGTTTCAATCGGTAAACATTGTTATTTTTACAATATGTTCATACACATCATTAAAAACTACTTATATTTGATTTATTTGATTTGATTTTACTGTTTAATTGCTGATTTGTTTTTCCTTCTCAGTTAATGGATTGTTGTGTCAATGCACTGGTAACATCATTCAAGGAGACCATCTTGGCCGAATGTCCTGGCATGATCAAACGAAATGAGACAGAGAGTGAGTATGACAGCACGGTTCATCCCAAAGACTCAGTTTCTCAGGTTTACACGTCTGCTAAAACCAGCCTGCCAAGTACAAATACCTGCATAACTCAAAGGTCAGATTCAGAAAAAATCACACTAAGTATGCAGCGTCGCACTAAATGCTCGCCGTGATAATTGAAGCTCATTCATAACGCTTCTCTTATGTTAATCAGAGCACCGTGTCACAACACAGGCATTGTTGTCGTCAGGCGTGTCACAGGTAAAAGCCAATGAAAATCAGCGTGTTAATGAGCTGCTTTTTATATTTCATATTTATGAGCCATGATTTATCTTGATTCATCTGGTTTTAAAGCCACATTTTGTTAAACTGGCAAAGGAAACATGAATTTTGCTTCAGCGCTTCCACACTTTAAAAGATTGACTCTAAGATAACAAGTAAATGTGCATATTAACCTCTGTAGTGTGAGTGCTGTGCGCAGGGGTGTGGGGGAGTGGAGAGTGGTGTGTGTGCATGCGTGTGTGTGTGTGTGTGTGTGTGAGGAGGACAGACGTGCACAAATNGTGTGTGTGTGTGTGTGTGTGTGTGTGTGTGAGGAGGACAGACGTGCACAAATAGGCAGATGAGGCTTAATGAATAACCTTAGTGCCACTAGAATGTGTGTGAGATCAGATCAAAACTCACCATTTAGAGGACCATACCAGCCATTTTGCATGTTTGAGCCTAATATATTCAATTTTCATAAATGTATCGTTACTGACAATCATTTCCCAAAGCATACTACTGGAACGGTGAATTAAAAATGTTT
>VXCM01005812.1:2414-13407 GCA_014773175.1 Lucifuga dentata
GAGAGGAGAGGAGAGGAGAGGAGAGGAGAGGAGAGGAGAGGAGAGGAGGATCTGTCTGAAATGTTTTGTTATGGTTGGGGGTTGGGAGTCAAAGGCAGGCCAGACCAGACAGCCTGTATCTCCCTCTAGCCCCCTGTCTGAGTCAGTGTGTGTGTCTGAGTGTGTGAGTGTGTGAGTGTGTGTGTTTTGTGAGTGAGTGTGTGTGTGTGTGAGTGTGTGAGTGTCCCCTCTCCCCAGCCAGACAATAGAGCAGGCCCTGTGCCTGATTGGGGTCAGCTGGTGGCTGCTGATGGTAGGAGGAGAAGGAGGAGGAGGAGGAGGAGGAGGAGGAGGACCAGAGGGGGAGGATGGGATGGGGGTAGGTATCAGACACCGCTGTCTGACTTGTATGTCTGGACGGGGAGGAAGAGGGAGGACCAAAAAAAATGAGACGAGCCCATGAATGGCTAATGAAGAGGGAGGACACGGAGACCAGAGGCTCTTTTCCTGACACCCACACATCCTCCACTACACGACTCCAGGCTGGGAGGTTAAAGTGGGTTAAAATGAGAAAAAACACCCCACAGACACCACCAGCTCAGCACACAACCATCCGTTTCAGGAACGTCCAGCTGTGCGAGGCTCGGCGGGAGGAAAAACAAGCGTTAGCTGCGCCATAATCAAAGTGCATCAGACTAAATCCAGGCTGATTTGTTTTTGTTTGAAAACAGGAGCTACTTTTTCTGTATCTCCATCGACTCCTCTGCCTCTGGCCTCATCCTTGTAATTTCCTGTGATAAGGTCAGATCTGGTGCAGGGCCTTGTTAGGGAGCAGCCAGCGGCCCAGCTGGCATGGCCTGTGGATTTAACCCCCCCCCCCCCNTGGTGCAGGAATAGTGGGGGGGTACAGTCATGTCAGGAAGTCTGAGAAGACACAGGCAGGAGGACTCTTCTTCATCAGGGATGAAAGCCTGGACGTGCTGAGTTTAAACAGCGAACGCTCGGTTTATGTGACACAATTTACAACATCTTCGGGACGTTTTCAGAACCTGAAGGTGTTTTAGTAAAAAGCTGAAACCTGTTGACGTCATTTCTGCCCCGTCACACGACAAACTAGTCAATCTAAAAACTTATTTCCTACTCAGTGTCAACAAAAACGCGGCATGAGATTTTGAGGCTCATTTAACATTATATCTACCAGTGCAGCGCCCGTTCAAAACATGCGTGTTCAGAACGTGCCGGACTTTACGGTGTGCACCACGCCTGCTATAATTTAGTTCTGCACGTCCTCTTGAGCTAGCTTTGTTTGCTGTATGGGATCGGGTTGAGACCGTGGCAACCGGAGCGTATCCTGCCACACGGACTACTTTTTACCGACTCAGCTCAATTCAAGAACCGCTCATCCAAACAACTTCACATGTGCCACTGCATGTCCTTGGGTCCTGAGCAACAAACCTGCAGAATTTCAGCTTCATACAGTGCCAGGTTCCAGACATAATGGTGCCACAAACAGAGATTTCTGTCTTTATAATTAGATATTACAGGCATTTAAAGGACATACCTGTAGTTTTTGCATGTCTGAGTCCAATAAATACCTGTATACATGTTATATTACTGCCAATATTATTATCCAAAATACAAAACAGTATTTTAGTTTTTGTTTTATGCCAAATCTGCTAATCTTTCAAAATAAAATGTTCAGGTGATACAACCACCTAAAAAAAAAAAAATCAATGTTTCGCCTGGTAACATGCACATCGCATGCAGAAGGTACGACTGTTTCCATTTGTTTGGTAAAAGCGGTTTTCTCCTGGGAACATATTCCCTGTCTGAAACACGCGTTTTCTTCCGCATAGACCCATGTTCGACAAAAAAACAATAACGGTGCGTTGGTTGCTGTGACGGATTATTTTTATAGCGTGATGGAACGAACTGAAAACAATGGCTGCCTGGAGGGTAGGAAAAACAAACTGAAATTTTGCAGCTCCGGTTGTATTCTTTGGAAAATGTAACGTGTGTGCAGATCGTATTTATCGGATTTATTGGTCTCAGACATGCAAAACCACCGGTATGGCCCTTTAAGTTAATTATGACCTCATTAAAAAGGCATATAATAAAAATAAAAATAAAATAACAAATTAAGACAGTTATGGATTATATTAAGTTGTATGCTACATGACTGCTGCTTTAAGGCTGGAGAGAGCCCAAACACAGTTCCACCTTCATGTCCTCCACTAACGGCTGCGTGTTGATGTTGGAGAACGCTCGTCGCCTGCCCTCATCACGCCAGTGCTGCCCCACTGGCAGCGTTACTGCTTAAGCCTCTTCAAAATCCATGGAAAAGCCTGAATACCACTTGAAGAGACATGTCATTATTCTGCTGTCTGGGTGTTCCTGCGCACATAAACAAACGGATTACCCTGAAATATGACAAACAGCAGGCGGGCCTCCATTTCTGTTTCAATTCCGTTTTGTTTCCTATGATGCAGATTACAAAACGGCATTTTTTTGTAATTTCAAAGCAATAATCGCTGCTTTGTTTCATGTGAGGATGGAGGCGAGACGTGGTGGAGGTTTACAGAGTGCATGAACACGGAGGCTGCTTCATATGTCTCAAAGCTGGGGAAAAAAGTGATCGGCTCAAAGGCAAAAAAGCACCGCGTGCCAACGTCTGTCCACACGCCGACACGTCCACGTCCACGACCGGAGACAGGAGACACACAGCAGACATTCCCCAGAAGTCTTTAACATCTCAGACGGACAACTGTGAGTAAATAGATGTTGACCATGACAGCAGACAAATAACCCCCCCCCCCCNCACACACACACACCCCACCCCCACCCCCATCACACACTTGACGGATGGCCTGTCTTCAAACACACTAGGACTACAAATCTGTCCTGGTCCCAAGGGCATTTTGGGAACCAAAGGAGGTGGGCTGGGTTGTGTGTGTGCGCGTGTGTGTGTGTGTGTGTGTGTGTGTGTGGTAGGGGGTGTAGAATCTAGACACAAAGGGAGTCCCAGTAGCCAGGGACGATGTCGTGAATGCTTTCTGCTGCACGGAACGCTGACTGACCTTTTCTCTGATCTGGACTTTGGAAGTTTGGCGTCTCGACTTCAGACGCTCAGCAAAGTGAATTTTCCACAGAGTTTAATTCCAAAAACACAGATTTATTTACACGGCTACAAGACAAGAATGTTGGGGGAAAACACTGCACATGGGTCAAGCTGATTTGGGAAAAAAAAGAAAAAAACTGGGAAATGAGACACTTGTGGGTATAAAAACCACACACACACACACACACACACACACTACAATCAATCCCTGCCTGATGAGAATCCACACTCCCCACTCAGGAACACGGCTTCCCTCTCTAAAAATATTCTTCTTAAGAGTGTCACAGTATCAAGTACTAACGTCTTTATTTTTCTTCTTCATCAGTCAGCGGGGTTAAAGAAGTTCCACCTTCATCTTCACAAGCCAGACAGCAATTGCTTTAAAGGACCATATCACCATTTTACATGTTTGAGCCTAACATATTCAGTTTTCATACATGTTATGTTACTGACAATCATTTCCAAAAGGATAAAACCGTATTTCGGCTTTCCTGATATTTTGCAAAATCTCTTAATCTTTCAAAATCAAATATTCAAGTGATACACCCACCTTAAAAATCCATGTTTCTCCTGATAATAGTTACACAGCCTTATGAAGTCACGGTCCTTTAAATTTTTCCATAAACGCAGGTCTTCTTTTGGGACTATATTCCCCGGTGGAGGCATACATTCACTCCACGCTTTTTATTGAGCTTAAACACTAAAATTACATAACTTCTAAAAAAAACCTGAATACACGTCTTGTTGGTGATGATGGATTACCTATCCCAATAATGTTTCAAGTATCAACAAGTTGATTTTAATAGCAGAATGAACTGAAACCAGTGGAGGTCTGGAAGGCAGGAAAAACATTTTTAATTCACCATTCCAGTAGTATGCTTTGGGAAATGATTAGCAGTAATGTTACATGTATGAAAATTAAATATATTAGGCTCAAACATGAAAAATGGGTGGTATGGTCCTTTAAAAAAATGCTGTTCAAAGTGAAAACGTACTAAAGATACGTGAAATTATTTCACCCTGACGCCATTTTTAAGTTGTTAAAATATACATATTTAAAAAAAAAGTATAATGCTCTCAAGTGTTTATAATGATTAAAAAAATCTTTAAATTACAATTTTTTGCAGTGTGCTGCAGCAGAAAGTGCAGCGTGAGCTAAAGCTTTGCAGGCCGGCACCATGCGTCTCCAGGTCGACTCTGCAGCATAAAAACAGGGTCTGGGACCCCCAGCGCCTCCTCCTCCTCCTAAAACAAGGAGCTCTTTCTTAACCCGGCCGGCTCGGTGCCACTCTTCACCCTCACCCCACAGCTCAGAGAGGTGGCAGACTACATAAGACTCCTTTGAGAGACTTGAACCGACTGTAGAAATTCCCAGTGAAATTAATTACAGGAACACTGATCGCAAAGAAATCTGTCTGCCAGGGAAAAAAAAAAAAAAAAAAAAAGAAGAGAAACATTTGAATGCTGTTGTTTGGTTGTCTTTGCCACTCCCCTCCCCAAGGTCCCACCATTCCTGCTCAGACTTCAGTCTGAAGTCTTTTTCTGGCTCATTATTAGAATTCATTAATAACAAACGAAGTCAAAAAAACAAACTAATTCCAGATCTACAACACATCCACAAACAATCCAAACAAGAAAGAGGCAAAAAAAAAAAAAAAAAAAAAAAAAAAAAAAANGAGCCGCTGGATTGGCTGTCAGGCTGGAGACTGCAGGGTAAATATTGGCTGAGCCTGAGTGTGTGTTTGTGTATGTGCAGGCATATACATCAGCGTGTAAATGCGTGTGTGTGTGTAGTGACAGAGAAAGTCAACAAGTAGCAGTATGTGTGTGTGTGTGTGTGTGTGTGTGTGTGTTTGGCCTGAGGTAGTNAAGTCAACAAGTAGCAGTATGTGTGTGTGTGTGTGTGTGTGTGTGTGTGTTTGGCCTGAGGTAGTTGACAGATGATCCTGCTGCCACCTACATACTAACAGCACTCATACACAGGATTACAGCTCAGACCGTTTCCATCCGTCTGGCACCCGCTGCAGGCTAACTGTCACACACACACATACAGCCACTCAAGTATCCGACACATGCACCAAAGCCTTTACCAGGAGGCTAATGCTAACAGAACCGCTACGTTTGTCTGAAAGAGGTACGACACAGACGATGGTGATAATATTCCAGATATTCCATAAATCGGTTTTCAAGTGATTCCAACAGAGAGTTGACATTTAAAAACTTATTTTCTTCTGCTTTTTTTTTTTTTTTTTTTTTNTTTTTTTTTTTTTTTTTTTGGTTAATCTAACAAACAGGAAGTGAGTTTTAGGGTGACTCTACACTGTAAAAAGTTTCAGAAGTAGCACGATGCCGAATTCTGAGAACTTCAACAAAAATGGAATTAAGTTAAAATAATTTTTCATTTAAGTTTCACTTTGGTTAAGAATCTTTGGGGAATTAGTATCAAAACTCACAAGTGAAATTTTCATCACGTTTTCACTCTCAGGCCTCAGTTTGTTTTAGTTTGTAAAAGTTTATGTTGTTGTATGTTCATGGTTTTTATATGTTAACTGTGCCTCTAACATGGAATGCTGCTAACGCATTTTAATTTCATTATAGATGATAATAAAGAATCCTACCTGTCTGTCTCTCTTTTGTCTGTCTCTCTACCTGTCTGCCTATTTGTCTCTGTCTATCTGTCTCTCTCTCTCTCTATTTGTTTGTCTGACTCTCTCTCTCTCTGTCTGCTCTGTCTCTCTCTTTATCAGTCTGTCTGTCTATCTGTCTCTCTGTCTTCTGTCTGTCTGTCTCTGTCTATCTATCTATCTATCTATCTATCTGTCTGTCTCTCTTTTGTCTGTTTGTCTGTCTCTCTACCTGTCTGCCTATTTGTCTCTGTCTATCTGTCTCTCTCTCTCTCTCTCTATTTGTTTGTCTGACTCTCTCTCTCTCTCTGTCTGCCTGGCCTGTCTCTCTTTATCAGTCTGTCTGTCTCTCTACCTGTCTGTCTACCTGTCTATCTGCTGCATAAAAGTCGTTAACAGGATTGCATCGTCTGCTGAGTTTTCAGACTTGTAGCTTATAACGTGCCAGAGGAAACAGGTGAGGAAATGCATGAAGATGGCGTGTTTGGACTGTAAGACATAAACAGTGTTTAGTGCTGAAATAAATCAATTAGCATAATGACATTTGAAAAATAGATTTACTACCTTGATTGGCATAGAATCAAAGTTTTAACACGCATGTAAATGTACTAAATCGACTGAAAAAAATGTCTTGCAGGAAGTAAAAACTGCATGGGGAAAATGAAATAACCTCAAAAGTGGCATATATATAATATTTAATTGCTCATTTAAGAAAGACTAAGAGTCAATACTAAATTATGACAGTGTTAGCTTCCTGTCATGACCGGACCTTCACACGGAATCAGAAAAACAGTGACTTCCTGCTTCTCCATCCAAAAAAAACAGATTCTGAGCCTCTTCTGACGGAACATTCTACACATTACCTGAGACTGTAAGGAAATGCTGTTTGGCCTGAAGGACTTTATAATTCCACACCTCAGCAGGAAGACAGTGACAGCCAGGCTAAGGGTCTCTGTCTTTCAAGGCTTCCGTATGAATCCGGTGTAGGAGTTTCAGTTGCTGGCCGTGACAGTCTGCGCTGTGATCCCTCCATGTTCATAGTCCCTTTCAATTTTCCTCCTCGTCTGAATAAAGAGGAAACACACCAGCGAGACCGCCCGCTCAGCTTAAAAAAAACAAAAAGGCAGACTGTAGCTCTTTTCTTCAGCCAGAGAAATCATCAAAGCATGAGCTACATTATTCAGCCTTGCCGAGTCTGCATGACAACACAGCCGACAAACAAGAGCTCTTTTCAAAGCAGACGGCCACTACAGGAGGACTCAGCCATTCCAAAGCACTTGTGAATGAAGCTCCGTCCAACTAGTGAGACGTTGTAAGATGACGGGAAATGCATCGAAAACACGTTTATTCAAAATGCCAAACAAAGATGCGCCACATATTAAAAAACCACTAAACAGTCCAATTTGTAGGGAAGATAAACACACGTTTAAAGGACAATATTACAGACGATTTTGCATGTTTGAGCCCAATAAATACAACCCACATACACGTTACTGCCAACTGTTTTACAAAACATACTACCAGAGCGGTAAATTAAAAAAAAAAAAAAAAANAAAAAAAAAAAAAAAAATCCTCCCTTCCAGAGTGTCATTTGTTTCAATTCATTCCAGCACGCTATTAAAAATCAACTTGTAGAGACTTGAAACACGCTTGATATATGTAATCCATCACAGCAAATAACATGTCTACTAGCTTTTTTGCTGAAGTAACTTTATTTAACCGATCCAACATGGAGCTACATGGAAGACAATGTACCATATGTACTCGAGTATAAGCCGAGGTTTTATTACCAAATTTCACAACGCAAATTGGGGGTCGGCTTATACATGAGATGCTTATCCTCGAGTATATATACAGTATGCCTCCGCCAGGAAATATAGTTCCCAAAGAAGATGGCTTTTCCGGAGAAATTAAAATGACCATACGTTCTACAATTGTGCAAAAGTGCTAGCAGGCGAAACACTGAATTTTAAGGTGGATTTATCACCTGAACATTTGACTTTTAAAGATTTGGGGATTTGGCAGAATAATAGGAAAACTAAAATACGGTTTTATGTTTTGGAAACTGTCAGTAATGTAACAAGTATCCAGACAGTTTGTATTGGGCTTAAACAGAACAAGATGCAAAATCACAGGTATGGTCCTTTAACTGCAAATATAAGCCAACACAATCTTCTGACCTCTTTTTCTTGTAACAGGGCATGTCTGCGGTGGTTCAGCTGGATTATCTAATTAGGCTCTTTGCTGTATCAGTGTGTGGCTGCGGATGTATGAGTTCATGCCCAACTATGTGTGTTTTTCCTGGCCGGCGATACGATGATGCCACAGAACACGAATGGTGGAGCACCAGTCAGACTGCCAGACAAACACACTCACACACAGGGATACACACACTTATGTCTTGGTTACAATGTGGCGTCAGCACATCCACGCTCTGCTGCCAAATCTAAATCTAATATCCTGTGTTCACCTCACGTTGCCCAGGCCTGGCTGCAGCCCCAATGGAAATTACACATCACTGTAACCCTGTCTGTCTGTCCGTCCTTCTGTAGATCTGTCTGTGTGTCTGTCAATATGTCTGCCTGTCTGGCATTGGACGTGTCTGTCTGCTTCTCTGTTTATATCTGTCTGTACTTGTCTGGCTGCCTGGTTATGAATTTACCCGCCTGTCTGCATGTCTGTAACATATCCCTTCCTCAGCTTCCCTGGCTGTCTCTCTGTTTATTTGTCTTCCTCTCTATCAGACTGGCTGCATATTGTTTGTCTGCCTGTCTGCCTGCATGTCTCTCTCTCTTCTCTTCTGTCTGTCTGATTTCTGCTTCAGTCATAAAGAGGAACATCTGCAGTGGAACCAGCAGGCAGCAGCATTAGGGCAGAGCTGATAATGATAGTTTCTCTCTGGGCAGACAGACATAACATACCATTCCACCGTTTCCTGTCTGCGCTGACAGGCAAACTATTTAACCCTCTGTGGTGATCCCTCATAACATATGCACAGCCGGGCAGACTTACAGCACTAAATCCAAGCATAAAGATAAACTAATCCCTTATTGCAGGGAATAGGGATTTTCTGTTTCCTGCTTTCCCTTTGGAACAAGTAAAGAAGTAAAGCTCATAGAAAACTTAAAATGGAGAACTTGTACTACAGAACTACAAAAATCAGTAATATGTTTTAGAAGAGAACACGTTATTATTGCAGCATAAGTCTGTGCAATGCTTGTAGGATATAACAGTACTACCAAGTAGTACATTTGCTGGAAAGTAATTATTGAGTAGCGTGTCCATGTTTCAATCATAAAGGTTACTGAAACTGACCAACAATATCATGAACATCATAGAATATAATATAATGTATGATAATTATATAATAATTATAATATATGTATAATGTATAATATATTATAATATATTATAATTATATGTATGTTTGTAGTCTGATAAACTCAACAGATATCATCAAACCTACCAGAAAGTACAAGAAACTCACTGCTGAATTTAGCAGGATAACTGAAAGTCCTATAAAAGTCTCTAAAAGCAGAACAGGAATACTTTCTTTAATTTCCATACGGAGCGGAGTTAAGTGTAAAATTGGTTTAGAGTCTGGGATGAAGAGCTAAGGAAGATTTGTTGTCCTTCTGCTGCTACACCGGAGAGAGAGCACATGAAACGGATTAGGCAGCGAAGTGTCTCGGTAGGTTTTTAAGGTCAGGGGGGAGAAGCCGCTAATGTTACTCACATATCTCCATTCCCTGTGGCTGGGAAGCGGTGCAGTTGCAGGAGCAGGTGACATTGGAGTTGCCGGGGCCGCCAGGGGCCGTTAGGTTTTGCATGGGGCTGGGCAGACCGGGACACCGCTCCGGGGAGAGAGCCGCCGCCGCCACCGTCGGGGCCCCCCGACGGGAAAACAACAAAAAACTTCCAGGCAGCGGCAGCCGAGTCCGCCGCTACGAGTAACTCCCGACAGTTTTCACACTTGGTTCCCTTCCATATCTGTGTCAGAAAGGCTCACGGAGTGAATCGGTGAAAGGTTCGGGATGAGCCGTTGCCTGTAGCTAACGCATTTTACAGTTTTCCTTCCGTTCCTCCGCCGCTCCGAGCAGCTGTCCCCCTTCCAACNAGCTAACGCATTTTACAGTTTTCCTTCCGTTCCTCCGCCGCTCCGAGCAGCTGTCCCCCTTCCAACGCAGCACGGCGGAAACAGCGCGCTCACGACACGCCCACACGTTGACTGACAGCCGCTCCAGCCAATGGCGAGGCGGTAGAGGCGGACCCGACAGGGAAACCAGTGGTGCTGCGTTCAGGAGCCAAAAAGGAAATATTTCTACTCAAGCTGAATCAACTGAAAACGTGAAAATATCCAAACTGTGGAGCAGTCTAGGTTTTCTGTGACAGACAAGTCATGCTGTGTTTCTACTATAAGCCTTTTTAAACAGCAAATATTTATTTCAAACACATTAGGCTGTTTTTTTTTTATCATGCAAATACTGTGTTCTGGTGGTGATAAACCCTGTTTTGCTTTCCACCTAAGCAGACTTACATAAGTCGCACAACACCTTATTTTACTAATACTTATTTTGTCTCTTTTTTCATATTATGTCTCATTTTTCCTTTATAGAGGCTCAAGTGACAAAGCCCATTAACATAAGTTACTCAGACCTGAAAGCGATTTTGTTTTGGCAGGGGTCCCTGTTTCAAACATGGGTAGTGTGGCACTGTCTGTTGTCAGTAATTAATATTCATGAAGGCTCTTGCATATATTAGCTGCAGAATGCATTTAATAGCTATCCTGCTAGCTGGCTATTCATAAATATTACAAATTACACAGCTGAATGCTGCTCCTGTTTAGCAGACCTTCCACTGGCTTTTTTCAAGCACTTTTGAACAAATCACAGATAAGCTACATGTCTGACTTATACTGTACTTACACTGTAATCCTGCAGGAACAAATTAGAACACTTGAATTGTAAAAAAAAAAAAAAAAAAANAAAAAAAAAAAAAAAAAAAATAGCCCTTGATAAAAAAAAAAGTTCTCTCATACATGGTCCACTTTTTTATTCATGACCACAAGCACTTCAGCTTACAACTGCATGTGTATTCACAAGTAGGAATTAGAGCTGTACAAGGAGGACTTGAAGGCAGCAACAGTGAGGGTATGGGATAGGAGTTATATGGTGTGTGTGTGTGTGTGTGTCTGGGTTGCAGAGAGTGTGTGTGTGTGTGTGTGTGTGTGTGTGTGTGTGTGTGTCTGGGTTGCAGAGAGTGTGTGTGTGTG
>VXCM01005812.1:13720-45283 GCA_014773175.1 Lucifuga dentata
CCCCACTCACCCCCTCCACCCCAACACACCCCCTTTCATTCTAACCAACAGTGTAACCATTCCACCCAATACACACTCTACCCTCTCTCTCTCTCTCTCTCTCTCTCTAGCGCAGGACAGTCTGCAGTCTATAAATAAACTAGGCTGTTCAAATCTGAGAGAGAGGCTCTGGATGCCAGTCTGGACCAGCGGGTCCCAAACTGCGGTCTGGGAACATCAAGCAGTCCTTGAAGAGGTTCCAGGTATCGTCCTAAAAACAAAACAGCTGGTATATTTTTATTTTTACTTAGGACAGGAAGAGAAAAAACAAGAGTGGCGATTCTGATCAGAGATTTTACTCTCCTCTCTTGCAGCCTATTTCTCTGAGACTAAAGCACAATTCAGAGAGAATCTCATTAAATAGACTTTGAATGAAGCATGTTTGGGAAACCTCTATTCTAGAATGTGTTTACCATGTTCATTCTGTAAACGCCAGGTAAAAACCATAATATGAAATGGACCTCAGTGAAATAACATAACTAAATGGGAAAAAAAGCAAAGACCGCCAACAGATGTTACACATTAAGTGCCGCATCACTAGCCAAGTTCTACATCCAATCATGTAAAAATATTTTCCTTGACAGCTTCCAATGAATTCCACACTCCTCCATGAGCAAAGTGATGCTTTTGGAGGAGAAAACACACAGACGCACGACCCCGACGCAATTTAAAAATGCCTGGCAGCTGTCATAATTTTATTGAAGCAACAAATTGAGGCACGCCGTCTCCTCAGCTGAAGTAGCAATATCAGTTGAGACGCTGGAGAACATTTCTTCATGCTTTGATGTGAGGTCACTGCCATGTCCCCAGACATACACATACATAAACACACACAAATACAGCCTAGACATGCACACACACACACATACTCCAGACAAGCTCTCACACACACTCAGACTCAGACGCATATACATCATTTCTCTCTGCTGCACACCCCATCTCTCTCTCTCTCTCTCTCTCTCTCTCTCCCCTCACAGACCAAGTCACCACACACACACACACACACACACACACACACACGCACAGAGTCTGTCTGGAGCGTCAATTTAGTTCCCTGGGGAGCAGGCAGGGTGACACCACTAACAGGCCAGACCAGACTAGACAGCGAGCAGACAGATAAATACTAGGCATGGCTGAATACCAAATGCACTTGAGTCTACCAGCTCCCCTACCATCCCCCGACTGCAGTCTGCACACGCACACACACACACATGCATGCACACACACACAGGCACATCCTCTCTCTCTCTCCCCTCTCTATCTCTCTTGGGAAACGTATTTGAGGAATACTAACTTTAGGTTGATGGGTTTATCATGCTCTGCATGTACGTGTGTCTATTTTAGGAATCTTACTTTGGCGGGGGGCCTTCCTGCTTACACAGGGTTTTCATGCTTATTCAGGAGTTTGCTGCATGTTCCTTTTTATGTCGTTCCAGTATCATCTAAATCGTAACATCACAAGAAAAACATCAGAAAATTGTTTTTTAATGATTTGTGGTACCTTTAAAAAATACAGGCGCCATTCATAGAGGAAACAACACCCCCAGATTTGTTTGAAGCCTTTAGAAATCTATGATGTGTGTGTGTGTGTATGTGCATGTTCAGATGTAGAGTATATTTGAAGATAAAATTTAAAAGGAGACTTTCTGGTCATATTTGTACCACAGGCAGACTCATATGCAGCAGTCAAATTACTAAACAGATAAAAAAAAAAGAAACAGTTTTACTCAAAAGTAAATGAAAATGGAAAATATTCTCTTATCAGACACGCATGTTTGAAATGTTTGGTTCGTCTGAGATGAGATCATGGAAACAGAGTTCAGGCAGAAATCTCTCTCTGGAAGCTACAGACCCATTTCCTGTCCCTTCTGAAAAACCACATTCATGAAATCCAGAGCAAGTTCCCCGTCTGAGTCTGTGGTGCTGAGAGGGAGGCTGCTTCAGAGCGCCATCTTGTGGCCGCATTAAGAAAAGGCCTGTTTTTTTTTTTGTTTTTTTTGGTTTTTTTTGCAGCAAAACCCAATCCGTCCCGAACACGGGCTGGAAAAAAATGTTCCACTTCTCTGATGTCTGCTTTAGTTCTCCTCTTGTCTCTTCTCTCTCACTCCATTGCTTCTGAAACCAAATCCCTCTCCCGGGCACAAGTTAAGCTTTGAATCAATTATGCCTCGTCTTCATGAAAACCACCAGGGAACACAGAGGAGGACAAAATGAAAGCATCACATCCTCGACTTATTTTATAGAGAGCTAAAAATACTCAAAATTCACAGTTAGCGCAAATGCTATGAATCACAGTGTGCAGCATAAAACATATTGATAAAATCCAAAATGCTGCAGTTTTCTGGTATAGAAGAGAAACTTTTTCCAAGAGATAAGACACAGAGAGATGAGATAGTGTGCAGACGAGAACGCGCTGATAGAGGCTGCATAAGTACATGAAAAGAAGATACGACACTGTAAATTCACAAAACGCACATAAAGTCGCCGCATAAAGCAAACCAGCTTTTATTCTGCGATAGCAACCCTGAATCCTCCAAGTAATTCCTCTTGTGGGTGCAGCCCTTCCCCGATGGGTGCGTTTGTGAATGGTAATAACACATTTAGACTCCTACATAAGATTTTCAGGAAGACTAATAACTTGAAACGCCCCGTGACTTCTGTGTAGACTGAGTATTACCGAACGCCGTTCCAAATGTCAGGACAAAAGATGGATATGACTCAGCCTTAATACCAGCGCTGGATGGGATTCATGAACTAACCGCAATGCATCTCACCAGCTGACAAAAGCTGGGGGGAGAGAGAGAGAGAGAGAGAGAGAGAGAGTTTGCTCAGGCATCAATGATAGCTACACATCTTCAGCGGAGCGCTAAGTAGCAGAAAGGCCGCTCCAGACAGTCAGATTGCAGAGTAGTGAGTTGCGTTCAATAAAAGCGTCTGGCATGCCAAGTCATATTTGCTGCTTCCTGGCCCTGTCTGGCTGCACCGCCGTGTCATATCCTGTCCGTACAGGTGCACCAGTTGTCTGGATTCCCACCCCTCTCATTTCTAGNCACACACACACACCTAGCTCCCACCCTTGTCATTTCAAAACCACCCCTCCCCGCCTCTCTTCCTGCCGCAGGCTCCACTGCAATGACACCACAGCGTTCTGAAAAGTTGTGTGTGTGTTGGAGACAGAAAGAGAAAGATAACAGACAGTGTGTGTGTGTGTGTGTGTGCATGCACGTGTGTATATAAGTCTGAATTTGTGTCTGTACGCCGAATGAGAGAGGCAGATTGAATAAAACAGATTAAGAAAGCGATAGGCAGAGCCTGAGGTGGAGGACGTCTGACTGAATGAGCTGGAGAATGAATAAATTAGGAGGAGAAGAAGAGAAAAGAAGAAAAGAGAAATGAAGAGACGCTAAAGCTGAAAGGAGATGAGATGTGAGTAGAACAGCTGTAAGAAATACACAAGAGAGCAAAAGCAAGTGATGGAGAGAGAGAGAGAGAGAGAGAGAGAGAGAGTTGATAATCAGCAGGTATTGAGCTCTTTTCACCCTGCGGTAGGCCCTGCTGAGCATTGTAATGGCTGTCTGCCCAGCTGGGCCGATGAGCTCATGTCTGGCTTTAATGCCAATCTCCTGAACTGGCACACGGCTCAGCTGCACCGCTGCACCGCCGCCACGCAGGGACAGAAAAAGCAACACGGGAAAGAGAAAGACAGTGAGATAGTGTGAGGAGTGAGGGTGTGTGTGTGTGTGTGTGTGTGTGAGAGAGAGAATGTGTGTGTGTGTGTGGGCACACATGGCCCCATCAGCCACTTCCGTCACAACACTGATAAGAGCTCAAACCAGACGGCAATAATCACACAGCCAGTGAGACAGCAGCTGTAAACGTGTGTGTTTAATAAGAAGGGAAAGAGCGATAGAAAGCAGGAGAAAGAGAGAGTCTATGTGTATGTGTGTGTGTGTGTGTGTGTGTGTGTGTGTTGTTTTATGCTGTCATAAACAGCAGTGATTACAGAGTGTGGATAGTGCAGGTTGCAGCCTTCTGCATGATGGCCTGCTGTTAAGTGTACACTTCATTTTAGGCAGACAACAAACACACACACACACACACACACATACTCAAAGAAACGCATCGATTAAAAAGGTTTCAAAGGATTCATTTATGCATTTTAAACATGAAAATAAAAATGGATTGTTTTTAAATTGAATCATTGAATTTATCTATTTGAAGTTTGTCAGCACCAAATGCAGTCAGCTTTCTTTCTTTTTCTTTCTTTCTGTCTGTCTGTCTGTCTACCCATCTGTCTGTCTGTCTTGCAGTACTAAAGATTTCAACACGTTTGGACGTTCATACGTTCATACCGTTGCTGTACATTAACAAACACGTCTAAAACACGCAGCTGCAGCTAGCGTGTCGCTCAGACAGAGCCGATGCTGCAGCATGAAACAGTTTTGGCATAATTTCAGCAGTTATGGATTTTGATCTAGAAGATGATGATGTCTGCAATACGGCAGGACAATAAACGTAATGATAGATGTGTTTTTTACACGTCTGATCTGAGGCTAACGGTAGTAAAGTCTGGCTTTATGTCGCACACCGTGATGAATTTCATCAGAGGAAACCTAACAAAAGTCAAATGATGAAGGAAGAGAAAGAACATAAAAGCTGTTCAGCATCGTGTCCTTCAGCATTGTTTAAAGGCTGGTGCTAAGAGCCACACACACACACACACACACACACACACACACACACTGACTGATGATTCAGCTCAATACTACAGAGAGCCAAAAGGTCAGAATGTTATTAACACTGAATGAATGACTGCTGTCAACACGCAGCAGCCACAAAACACACACACACACACACACACATGCTGTATAGCGATGTGTGTGAAGGCTGTAGCGATAATGCTGTTAGGACTTTAGCTGCTTGGGTTCTTCCACAAACATGCGCCGCACAAATTTGCATGTTTGTTTTATTATCAGTTCATACCGGCTGTCTTTTTAAAATAAATATAAAAGCTAATTTAACAGTGAGAAACAGAAAAACGGACTTTATTTCCTCCCTCTTCCTCTCTGTGAGCGTGGCTGTTGCTGCATATGCTGCGTTCATGTGATGTGGGAATAATTAGTCCCAGCGACTCGGTGGCTCAAACTCACACGTGTTTGAAGCTGCCAAACGGTATGATTGAAGTTTTCTGTTTGCAGAATAATTACTCTCAGCTTTTCTCACTTAAGACACACACACACACACACACACACTTAAATTGTGGATGATACGCCAGAGATTATGTTTTCCTGCAAACCACCAACAAAAATAATGAGCTGAGTTCTGCTCTTCAATTTGTATTAAACTTCCTGAAACGTTGCATCTTCTAACATGATTTGGATGTTTCATAAAGACTTATTTAACCTCGATTTTAAAAGCAAATTAGGCTCAATCCTCAGTCCTCTTTCCCTTGATTTCTGTTTGGTTTTGCCTGTACCTGATATATAACATGTATATTCGTCACTAAGTGAATATCAAGGTCATTTTACTGGATAGAAGTCTTAGTTTATACACGGGCCTTGGCTACACATAATATTTCAAGGATTATGCTATGACTGACCTTTTCTTTTATTGCTAGATGTTATTCATCATCACTGAGGCAAATTGTTGCATTGTAAAACAGAATCAGACCAAATAAAAAGAATATAGTGGCTGTTTTCAATCAGATCTCTTTCCTATAGTGAATCACAATCTAGTTGTCAACATTCATAAATATTCACTTTAATGAAAGCTTCACATAAAGTATGATTTCCCCTTTGGGCTTCATCTTCTCTCTTGTTTTACTGTCTTAATAATCATCTCAGACTATTACAGCACACAACCTAAATCACCTCATATAGGACAGTTTAATCTTCGCCCAGCTAGCTGATTATTATTCCCACGAACATCGTCTAATTGAGGTATAATCAGCTTGATATTTTCTGCCTTACATACATCTGAGAATGTCAGAACATAAGCTGCTGACTGTGAGGGCAGCAAGTTTGGAACAGATGGACGTTCATATGAACAAATTGCAGCGATCCAAATATTCGGAGAACTCCTACACTCTGCCTGCCTGGCCGCGCCACGCAAAATGCTATAGCTCGCATATTGAGGAATAGAATGAAAACATTACATTAGGTGAGAGGTGGCGTGCGAGGAGCGAGGCCTGACAGATGGATGGTGGCGGGAACATGTTGCTGCCAGGACACGATAGCACCCTGGCAGAACTTTAGCAACACAGGTTAGCATGACCACGAGCTAACGCTAACACCGCTGCACTCTGGAGGACCCTGCACACGCTGGCTGCATTTTAGATTCATATATGTTTTAAAATCACATAGGTATGTTATCGCCCAGATTGTCTCGCTCTCGCTGTACAGCTCCATATCAGAAGAGCAGCATAAACAGTAAACAGCACCGCCCATGACAGCTTGTACCCACCCAGCCAGCGTTCCCTACAGTCTGCCTCGCTGCCATCCTATAGCTCCTTAGCAAGAGTTAACAGCTTGTACCAGGCCAGCGAGCGTTCCTCCTCACAGCTTGCCTTGCTAGCTCGGCCCCCCCAGCCTCCCTTTACAGTAGTAGCAAGCAGGACTATAGGGAGTCAACAGATCACCCCACAACAGCTTGTAACCACAGCGCTCACCGCTGAGGTGCTAAAACCAAAGGCAACAACACGAGCACCGCATCCAGTCAGCTGTCGTATCTCATCCACGACGGATGAAACGTCTGACGAGCCTGACGTAACGGCGAACTTATTCAATCGATATTTCAGGATGCGAAGACGGTTCACTGCGATTCAGATATGAATGTTTGAGTGGAGATATTTTTAATATTTTAGGAAATGTTCCCATTTTATGGTTGTTTTATCTGCAGAAACACTTTGGCCCAGATTCATAAACAGCAGCGCATGATTTACTGCATCGCTATGCGCAAACATCATGGTGCAGCCACATTCCCTCATTCATAAATGCCTGTTAGCAACATATTTTACCATTAGCCTTGCAAGTGGCGTTACTGTGATATTTCCTTATTTGCATGTTGAGGTACTATTCATAAAACAAACCCACATGCTAAAATTAAGACCTGATTCATTCTGCTGGTAAATTTCAGCGGTATGAAGTCTGGGCGACGATTAAAACTGTATTTGTCTCACATGTTTTAGCGATCAATAACTTTGATTGATTTAGTCACTCAGCTGATCGGCCAGTTTTTAAATGGTGAGTTTTGAACTGATGTCACACACGTTCTTGCAGCGCTCTGTTCATATAACCTCACCTGCTGTGCTGCACACATCTGAGTANACACACACACACACACAGCACAATCACACACTATGGAGGTTAAAATGCACGTTTTCCTGTTATTTTAGCATCAGTCTTTTAAAACAAGGATCTCTAAAGAATCAGGATAAATGGCGGCTGGTGTAAATATGCAGCAGCTCATTAACACGCTGATCTTCATTGGCTTTTACCTGTCACACCTCACAGCAACGCTGCTTTCAGGTGACAGTGGTGCGCTGATTATCAGAGCAGAAGTTTTATGAATGAGCTTCAACTATCACGGTGCACATTTAGGTTAAAGCTACAGCCATAGCACCATTTTTTAATGAATCTGTCCCTTTGTGGTGAACAAACAGGAAACGTGGAAAAAACCACAAAGTATTAATCCATCCAGCTTTGATGCCAAGAGCTGATTTATTGATTAACTGAAATTATGTGATGATTCCAGCACAGCAATAAAAACAAAGATAAAAACACAATAAAGCCAAAAATAAAAGCTCATTTCCACTGTCCTTATTGCTGTTGTTGCACTGTACTTCCTAAAGTTCACCTGTCAATAAAGAGCTTCAGATATCCTGTCNCTCCCTTTTTCTTTTTATTAATAAATTCAAAATTAAAAAGGACTCAAATGGACTTTCTGTTGAGATTAGTTTCGGTTCTTGGTGGAGCCACAGTTTTCTTCACGCTCAAATCTGCTGTGACTACTGTGCTGGTGTGGAAAATGTATGTAGAAATGGTGAAAAGGATTTGGGCTCTGGAGCAGGTGGCAAAGAGCGACACAATCCAAACGCTCTTTAACACAGAGCCGCACAGAGCTGGCAACGGCCTGGAGAATGACTGAGCAGCGATTTAGTCAAAGTTGTGGGGCTCTCTGATTGTGTGTGTGTGTGTGTGTGTGTGTTGTCTGCCCAGTGCGAGGCGAGGCGGCTTCCTCAGAGAGTGATTGGTTTGTTGGCGAGACGGTCTGTGCAGGTGGGAGCGCTGCCCATGTCATCATTTCATTTTCTCTCTGTTTCTACAACTGTCCCATCTCTGCCGTCCATGAATTTCCAAGCTAATCAACTTCTCTCCATCACCTTATTATTTTTTTTCTTTGACGTCGCTGATTTTCACCGTTTGCTTTTAAAGGGGTATCATCAACTTTCACAAAGCTGGATTTGCAGATGCTAAATAATTAAATAATGCTACCTAAAACTGGCATTGAGGTCATTTTATAAAGTAAAATGTGGGGAAAAAATGCTCACTTTGTGTCTCATTGTAAGTTAAAGGACCATACCACCCATTTTGCATGTTTGAGCCTAATATATTCAATTTTCATACATGTAACGTTACTGACAATCATCCCCAAAGCATACTACTGGAACGGTGAATTAAAAATGTTTTTCCTACCTTCCAGACCTCCATTGGTTTCAGTTCATTCTGCTATTAAAATCAACTTGTTGATACTGTAAACGTTCTTGGGATAGGTAATCCATCATCACCAACAAGACGTGTATTCAGGTTTTTTTTAAAAGTTATGTAATTTTAGTGTTTAAGCTCAATAAAAAGCGTGGAGTGAATGTATGCCTCCACCAGGGAATATAGTCCCAAAAGAAGACCTTTGGAAAATGATTGTCAGTAACGTAACATGTAAGAAAATTGAATATATTCGGCTCAAACATGCAAAATAAGTGGTATGGTCCTTTAACAGGACATATTACATATATTTCAATGTTCTTATTTTCATTTATGAGACTGTTTTAAAAGCTCTGAAATTCTTTAATGTGCAAGAACACACTGACTCACTTCTACACTTCCTTGGCAGTACTATTGTGCACACTGAATGAAAACAGGCAGTTTTACTGCTGTGCCTTTAAAGGACCATACCGGTGATTGTATAGGTTTGTACCTGCATACATTTTATGTTTTTTTTACATGTTAGTAAATGAATAATCAACCATGAAGATTTCAGACCAATAGGTTTGTTTGAATAAATGTTGCATACAGGATTCAAAACATCTGATTACATGAGAAAAGTCTTTTTCTGTGATCAAAACCATCTTAAGGCTAGAATGATCCTAAATATCATCTTAAGCAGCTTCTTCACATTTTGGAATTTTTCTGAAAAGCACCATACAAAGCTCTCAGAAATTATGATTAATAAGTGCTTCCTACCCACCTGTTGTACACTAAATGCATCTTTAAAAAGCCAGTTACATGTTTAAAAATGTAAGAGCTTTCATAGAAATGCTTTGACAAAACTCTCTTTAAATCTAAAGGCAAATCTTCTTCAGGAAACGAGTCCTGAATGATCAGCGTGAAAGAGTTAACCTGGTTAACCTGCTGAACACGCAACACAATTTACATTGCTGATAAATTATGAAACAAGTGCCAGACTTCCATTAAAGTCTCTCTCTCTCTCTCTCTCTCTCTCTCTTTCTCTCTCTCTCAGTGGGGAAGCCAGCCTTATTCTCAATCCTAGAACAGCTCACGACCCTTCACAGTATAGGAAAAACAACTAGTCACACACACACACACACACACACACACACACACACACACACACACACACACACACACAAACGCTTACACACACACACACAGGTTGTAAACATGAGCAGTGAGTGGCCACATTAATTACATGAGCTGTGGGGTTTCCCTCCCTGCCATGTCCACTGTGGGCCCCGAGATATTTAATAAACCTGTCACCGCCAGGACTCCCTGCCTTAACCTACAGCTAATGAGACACACAACCCCAACACACACACACGCACACACACACACACACACACACACACAGATGGAGTGGAAGTCAGGTCACAGGAGTTTTGCCACCCACAGCTGAACAGGAAGCTGGTGGTGCGATGAGGCCAAACGACCTGAACGTGTCGTAATCCTGAACTCCAAACCGCAAAACTCCACCTTCCACTGAGCTACACCCAAAACCATTTACGGCCCGTGGAAATGAAATATAAAGCCAATTTCAGAACTAAATTAACGTTTTTATGGCGGAATCCAGCCTCGTCCTTTTCAAGGTCGAATATTTAAGACTTTTAAAGGGCTTTTAGATTAGATAATATATATAAAAAAAGCTTAACATATGGCTTTTGTTGACTTTTTCTTTCTCTATACCTGCTTATCATGTGCGGGGGATACAGGATAGATAGATACTTCCTTTTTATCACAGATGGTATTGAGGATACTGTAATCTGCAATTCTGCCAAACAAGTGTGAAAAGTAAAAGAATCTAATCTCAGGAAACTACACAACTCTACACAAAAACAAAAACAAAAAGTTATTTGGAGCTGTCGTGTGCGTTAAAGCTTTGGCTCCTGGACGAAGTGATGAATTCATTTGTCAGTCGATGTTTGTTCTGCTGAGTTTCTGACTACCTGAAGGAGCTTAAAGGATCATTCCTGTTATTTTCATGTGATGTGTAAAGTGCTCTTTGACCTGCATGTCAGTCTAGAAGCAGGTGAAGCTGCGTGAGAGTTATGATGGTCGTCACCTTTCCCTTCCAGTAGTATGTTTTGGAAATGGTTGGCAGTAATGTAGCGAGGGGTATGTATGTACATACATACATACATACAATACATACCTGTATATCTATCTATCTATCTATCTATCTGTCTGTCTGTCTGTCTGTCTAGATAGATAGACAGATAGATATGTTCCTTTACAGGCAAACCACANTCTGTCTGTCTGTCTGTCTGTCTAGATAGATAGACAGATAGATATGTTCCTTTACAGGCAAACCACAAGACATATTAGCAGAAGAAAATAGTAAGCCAAGCTGGCACTTCCAGGGATAAAATGCAGAGAAATAAATGACCTCCAGAGAGGGAGAGAGAGAGAGAGAGAGAGAGAGACAGAGTTTTGTAGAGAGTTTTTTGTATTGTATTGTCTAAATATTTTATGAATTTTGTACTTTGATGCTTTGGCAAAATTGTTTTTGAAACTTTCATGTCAATAACCTTTGAATTGAAAATTGAATTGAGAGACAGAGAGAGAGAGAAAGAGAGTGAGGGGGGGGAGGGAGAGAGGGAGAGAGAGAGAGAGAGAGAGAGAGAGAGTAAGAAGAAGAGAAACTCAAGGACAAAACTGCACAAAACTTAGCCAAAAAAATAAATAAATTTAAAAGAATAAGATTAAATTAAATTAAATTTATTAAAAAAAACAAACAAAACAAAACCAAAAAAGTCAAACCTCAAATTTTGGTACAAATCTGTTCATTTGCTATTGGCTGAAGGTCAAAGTTCACCAAAGCTGGACTTAACACTGTTTTTGTGCAAATATATTGTATTTTTCCTACTCGAGTGAATCTGACAGTTATGACTCTATTCAAATAAACAAAAAATCAATTTAAAATTTTTCTGTCATAACTGCATAAATGAATATGTCTGTTATATTTTTCTAGAAACCAAATCAGTGTGTTTGTCCTGTAAGAAGTCTGGTTGGCTCTGGTAGAACGCTGGCTTTGTTATTCAGACTCAGGAGTTCAAATCCAGCAGAACCAGACTTCTGTGAGAGTCTGATTGTTTTTAAAGTAAAAGAGAATCCAGCCGAGAATGGATGACATGCTTCGATATCTCTTATATTAAATTAATCTATCCATTTGTCCTGCAGATTTGCTCTGTAAGACATATGACGGACTCTGACTGGTGCTAAAGCTCAGTTGGTAGAATGAATCTTATCATGCTGAGATTTCTGCTTAAATCCCCTCATATAGATTTTATTTTTCTCATTTGCACACAATGCAGTACAATACTTTATTGTCCAGCGTGCTGGAAATTGGTCTTTGGTCTCACCACCAAAAAAAACAAACCACACATACATGTCGATGTGCAACATACAACATAAAAACAAAATATAAAAGCAGATATACAGAAATAAAACAGTATGGTTGTTTGTCTAAGCTATGAGTACATTAGCGGGANATAAAAGCAGATATACAGAAATAAAACAGTATGGTTGTTTGTCTAAGCTATGAGTACATTAGCGGGATTTATGAAGGAGGCCTATTGCATTTGGAATAAAAGATTTTTTGTAAGTTGATTTAAGCCTCATTTATACTTCACGCTAACGTGTACGCGCACTTAAAATGGCTGACACGCGTTTTTAGCGTTGGTGTGAAGCGTCGTTTGTGCACGTCATCCAGAATTAACACGACGCAAGAGATGTGGCAGTACCTACAGAAACCACAGGGGGCAGTGTTGTGAACATTAGTCGTGACGTGAGCAGCACATGCAGAGCCAACAAGTAAATAAACAATGTTTATGCCCAGGGAGTGCGGATAAAAATTAGCTTCTTTTGGCTAAACCCGATGCATTTACACCATGGCTATGCGTGATGTTAATTAATGTAGCTAGTCCCTGAAAACTAAATAGATAAATGAAAAGTGTGCAGTACTGTATTTGTTTAGCAAATTACCTGTTTTTCTGGCTATTGTCGTAGTATTCCTGTGATTTTCTGAAAATAATCCACATACCGGTAAACATATTTATTTCAGCAGCTGATTACCGTAACTGACCAATCACAGCAGAGCTTACTGGCTGCTGCAAAATGTTTTGTCAGGAAATATCTCATTCTAAGATATGATTTACTATTTTCCAGATGAAGATGATTGGGTGAGTGCTCTTTATGTTTGTTCGTTGCTGTAAATGCTTGTGTAGCTTAACTCTCCATGCGAACTTGTGTCTGTATCAAGTCACGGCGCCTCACATCGCCACCTGGCGGACAGAGCGTTAACCCTCCAGATCTACGTTAACTATGGAGTATGTATACAATTCCGCTCATGACGCATGACATGAGTGCATGCGTGGGCGTAGTTAGCGTGAAGTATAAATGAGGCTTTAGAAGCCTTTGGTACCTTACAGATTGTGTTGTGTCATGGATAAGGCCTTTCTATGTGCAGCCAGACTGTACAGGTCGTCTGGTGGTTTTTGCTGGATTCCCACAATTTTCCAGCTGTTTTTATGATCCTGTGTAGTTTTTAGTTTATCACAGTGAGTTGTCCATACCAGACTGTTATGTTGAACATCAAAATGCTCTCAACTAGACTAGTAGAAACTCTTTGCAAAACACTTTGACAGAAAACTCCCTCAACTTCTGCAGCAAAAATAATCTCTGGTTTGCTTTTTTACAAATGAAATCAACATTCTCTGCAAAACGTAGTCAATTAAGGTTTCCATGTACTTAAAACAGTTAAAATATTCACCGACTGACCGCCAAGTGTCGTTCCTGGAGGAGTTCCAGACGACTTAAAACCAGTTCTTTAGTTTTTTCAACATTTACTATTAATGAGCTTCATTTACACCATCGTTCCAGCTTAGAAACCTGATCGCTGTACTCATTATTTACAATATTCCTATGTAAAAGCGCAACTAGTGCCGTGTCATCTGCATATTTAAATAAGTTAAAATTATTACAGCGCATTTTCATTTTAGTTTTGTAAACTGAGAATAAAAGCGGTGACAGTTCACAATCCCATAGTATTCAAAGAAAAACAAGAAAAACATTGAGAGTCCAAGCAAAACTACCAATGTAGTTTTGCCTATAGGGCATCAAGTGTGTGTGTGTGTATGTGTGTCTGTGTGTGTATGTGTGTGTGTTTTCTCCCAGACAAGGTTTTAGAGTGATGATAGGATTAGATTAGACTGACAGTAGCAACAAGGCCAGCGTATGTCTGAACCCTCAATTTGAGCAATCTGGGGATTAAAGTAGTGTGCGCACACACACATACACACACACACACACACACATGCATGCATGCGCACACACCTTTTCTCACACATCCTAAATTGTGTACAAGACACACAGCAGAGAACACTATATCTCTCAAAAAACACATGCATACAGAGACAACAAACACATGTGAGGACATGAACACACACACACACACACACTCTCTTTCTGAAGCAACACACCCTCCCTTTCACTTACACACACTCTCACACACACAGCTGCAGCGGGACACAAATAACTTGATGAATTCTGTTTTTCTATCTTACTAAATCCCATTTTCCCCTAACTACCACCTCATCTCTCACACATTCACACACACAAACAAATCAACCACCCACCTGCACACACACACACACACACACACACACACTCAGATTAAGGGTCCTGAGGCCCACCCAGAGGTNCCTGCACACACACACACACACACACACACACACTCAGATTAAGGGTCCTGAGGCCCACCCAGAGGTGGCAGGCACCGTACCACACAGTTAGCCTGTCTCCTAAAATTGTTTTCTCTTCAATCAACCTAGCAGGGCCAGTTTGTCATGCAAATGCGGCCCTGGCTTGGCTCCTTTTGTTGCCTTGACAGATTAGCGGTGTGTGTGTGTGTGTGTGTGTGTAAGAGTGTGTCAGATTCATGTATGGGTGTGNTTGGCTCCTTTTGTTGCCTTGACAGATTAGCGGTGTGTGTGTGTGTGTGTGTGTAAGAGTGTGTCAGATTCATGTATGGGTGTGTATTTGTGCGTGTGTGTGGTGTATTCTGCACACTGTGATTTTCCATTTATCTTCTTCTTCCAGTAATCCACAGAGTGTTTGTCAATGTATCTAGTTCATCTTTGTCTTTACCTTTGTTTCTATCCATCTATTTACTCTCTCTCTCTCTCTCTCTCTCTCTCTGTCACTCTCTCATCATGCCACTCGCTCGCTCAGCATCCACCTACTATTTTCCAAATTATTATGTACTAAACTGGCGACATTATGATGTATTGTAGTGGAAAAAACCTGGATGGAATCGTTAAAATTTAACGCGTTTTCCTCAAAAACTCCTGAATTGGATAATTAATGAATGATCATAAATAAAAACAGAACTTTGGCATTCATGATACATTACAGCAACACTGATTTTTCACCGCGTTCCAGTTAAAGTGTCTTCATATTCACATCTTCCCAGAAACATTAAACCCTTTATGACTCTCCTGTATGAGGCGCCTGCTGAGGTTTTATGACCATTAGTTGGTCGATTATAATAGTGCCAGGTGCATTTTTTTCTGTTTTCATCCTCAGATAAAAGCAAGAAATACTGCCAACATTAGCTCAAGCTAAAGGATGACAACGCTCCAAACAGCCTGCTAAACAATCCTTTAAAGACTCTTTCCATTTTTCTGGTGAATATGTTTTGTCTCACGCTGAAGAACTCTATTGATTTCTTTCAGAGCGGCTAATGGAAATCCACCTAATTCACATTTTTTTTGTGACATTTCAAAAGTTTGCGGAAAATTAGCCTGACAGATGAAAACTTCTAGTGTTGTCTTTTGATCTCAATTAGTCTTCTTTTTCACCTGTGTCCCCTCTCCCTCTTTCTTCACCTTTCCATCCCCCTCTTGCACCCCTTTCTCCCCTCTTTCTGACCCCTCTTTCTCCCACTCAGCCATCTATCTCCTCCTCCTCGCCGTCAGAGCATTAAAGAGCCAGCGGCGGCGGCGGCGCAGTCAGCGGGTNTCCTCCTCCTCGCCGTCAGAGCATTAAAGAGCCAGCGGCGGCGGCGGCGCAGTCAGCGGGTCAGGACAGGTAATGAATCTGTTCCTCTGCAGCCCACAGACACGGAGCTCCTTTATCAGCTGCTCAGTGGGAGTGGGACAGAGTGGGATGGGGGTCAGTGGGTGGAGGGGCAGGTTAGCGTGGAGAGACCACCGTACAGACACTTCATCAGGCTGTAATGTGGGCTGGCAGAGAGCAGCCTGCAGAGGGCTGAGCGAGGCCTATACGATGCTTAGGCTGGATTCACATGCTAAGCGTTAGCTTTGCCGCTGACCTGGGCGTTAGCGTTTTGCTTGTACATGAGCGGAGTCTGAGCAGCGCCGCTCAACCTCATGCTGACAGGAAGCGCTCGTTGCTAATGACAATTTAACGGTTACCATGGACTGTAAAGACAGGATGTAGCCTAGAGTGATCTTTGGACATTCGTGGTAAAAATTGGATTTTGGTTTCTACTCGGGTAGCAACATGGACATCGCAAAAAACAAAAATGCTCTTCTTATTAGGAGAAGAAAAGTGAAAAAACAGCAAATGTGGGTGCATGAAACCTCACATTCCAGACACTATATTAACAATTTCCAAACCTGACGTCCCTGTCTGACTGCTGACATTTTTCTGAGCAAGCGCCTTTTTTTTTTTTTTNTTTTTTTTTTTTTTACCAGATCATGATACGATTTTAAAGTTGTGTGGTGTACTCTACAGATCATAAGCTCCTCCTCCACTGTTGTGGTGGTTCTGGTTACGTGACGTACAACAGCACTCTGATTGGTTGCACGTTGGAAAGGTCAGCGTCGGGGAAGGGTCAAAATAGAGAATCTGAGCGTGGCGTGACGCGACGTTAGGAGTCACCGCTCAGCTCCTAATACACACTAATGGAACGCCCAGGTCACCCAACGCTCAATGCTTAGCATGTGAATCCGGCTTTATTGTTAATGGTGGGCTTTAAAGGACCATACCACCCATTTTGAGTTTGAGCCTAATATATTCAATTTTCACACATGTAACGTTACTGACAATCATTTTCCAAAGCATACTACTGGAACGGTGAATTAAAAATGTTTTTCCTACCTTCCAGACCTCCATTGGTTTCAGTTCATTCTGCTACTAAAATCAACTTGTTGATACTTTAAACGTTCTTGGGATAGGTAATCCATCATCACCAACAAGACGTGTATTCAGGTTTTTTTAGAAGTTATGTAATTTTAGTGTTTAAGCTCAATAAAAAGCGTGGAGTGAATGTATGCCTCCACCGGGGAATATAGTCCCAAAAGAAGACCTGCGTTTATGGAAAAATTTAAAGGACCGTGACTTCATAAGGCTGTGTAACTATTAGCAGGAGAAACATGGATTTTTAAGGTGGGTGTATCACTTGAATATTTGATTTTGAAAGATTAAGAGATTTAGCAAAATATCAGGAAAACTGAAATACGGTTTTATCCTTTGGGACATGATTGTCAGTAACATGTATAACAATTGAATATATTAAGCTCAAACATGCAAAATGGGTGGTATGGTCCTTTAACGTGTCTAAAATATGACCCCAAAAGCTTGTTTGCACATATATAAAATAGTTTGAACTGGCAGAATATATTTGGATAAACCTGAAGATGCTAAATGGATATAAACCTTCAGAATTTTGTTTCAGAAAGAGAATGAATGAGGAACATTCTGGATCTGAGAGACTGAAAGATTACTGATGGAATGTAACAGAACAATGCGACACAAATGAATCATTTCAAAGTGAAAAACTTCCCAGCATCCAACGCTCCGACGCGCTGACGTCACAGGACGAGGCTGTTCCTGTCTGTGGGGACGAGGTGAGTGGGCGTGGCGCTGCTGAGCCATGGGCTTTCGTGGAAGTTGACTCAACCTTTTAATGCGGACTGCAGACCGGACTCGGCCGGCCGCGCGACAGACCGGACTCCCAGTCACCGAATGTGACCGCCATGAGTCACGCAACTTTTTCTCCTTGTGTTTCTCTTTGCTCCTATTCCTTCTCTCTTCCTCCCTGCTCTCTCTTTCCTCCACTCCTTTCTATACATCTGTATCTCTGCAGCACTTCACATCCTCTCTCGCTCTCTAACCATCCCCCCCTCCGTCTCTCTCCTCCCACTGCCCCTCCGCTGGCACANCTCTCGCTCTCTAACCATCCCCCCCTCCGTCTCTCTCCTCCCACTGCCCCTCCGCTGGCACAGTTAGCAATGATTACTCATCGTGGATAGCAGAGCCTCAGCCTCTCTGCCCTTCCTGTCTGCTCTTCCTGCAGTGTGTGCGTTAGTGTGTGTGTGCAGCCGAGTGTGTGCATATGCATGTCTCACAGATTGGTACGAGGGCAGTGCGTCACACCTTCTCATGTGAAATGAGTGATGAATAAATGACTGTATAATTCAATCGGAGCCCGGTCAATATGCAGAGGCTGAATATTTAAAAGCCTGTAAGCTCATCTGTCAGAGCAGAACCATTAGCAGAGGAGGAGGAGGAGGAGGAAGAGAGCTCTGCTGGACATATTGGACATCACTCAGGAGAACTCTCCTCCTAATGTAGCCAGCCTCTTCACCCATCTGTGTGTGTTTTCATTTAGTATTAATGTTTCACGCATGTGTCTACATGTCTGCATATGCATCTGGATGCTATGTATTTGCATTTAAAAAGTGCTTGACTTTCAACAATGCCACTTTTCTGCTTTCCCTCTCCAAAAAAAAAAAAAAAAAAAAAAAAAAAAAAGATGATGAGAGAGGTGCTTAGTTGGTAAGAAAATATTAATCGGGGCTCTGTGCCGGATCAGACAGGCTGAGTGGGAGGAACAATGACCTAGTTTCCAAAAAACACTCGGCAACTCTGCCACGAGTGCACAGGAGAAGAGATCACGCAATGCGCTGCTGCTATCAAATCTGGCGTGTGTGTGTGTGTGTGTGTGCGTGTCGTTCTTTTTGTCTGCATCATTATTTTTCCTTCAGTCTTTCGTTCATTCTTTCATCTTTCATCTGCTGTTTGGGTCTCTTTGTTGTTTCTTACTTTTTCCTCTACTGCACTTTCTCTCTCTTTCATCTGTCCTACTTCCGACTAAAAGGCATCGGACGGGGATGCGTGTGTGTGTGTGTGTGTGTGTGTGTGTGTGTGTGTGTGTGCAGCATTAGTAGCTGTGCCACGTTGCACTGCTGCGAGGCCACAGGGTCCCTGACTGCTGTCTGAATCTGAACAGGACAACTCACAGCATGCAAACACCCCTCGTTCGTCCTGCCTCTCTTTTCCTGCACCTTCCATACTTTCATCTCTCTCTCTTTCTCTCTCTCAAACACACACACACACACACACACACACACCAAAGTGAGCTGTCCCGCCAGCCCTGCAGAGAGGAGGAGTTTTTGATCGTCACACCGACTCGGTTCATTTTTTGATCAGCTGGAGGTTGTTAGCGACACATTTTACTTCTGCAGCCAGTTATGACATCATGTAACCAGCGCTGCTAGAAAAAAAAACATCTTTTCCAACATTTTCTCCTGGAGTGGCACATTTTAGAATTGTTTTTCCTACCTTCCAGACAGCCGTTTCTTTCAGTTCATTCCAGTGTGATATAAAAATCAACTTGTAGAGACTTGAAATCTGCTTGAGATAAGTACAGCAAACATGACGTCTATTAATTTAATTTCTACTTAATTCAACAAATCAAATGAGAAACTACACAGAAGAAAGTCTACGTCTTCACCAGGGCATGTAGTCCCAGGAGAAGACGGCTTTTACTGAGAAATTAAAGTGGCCATCCCTTCTACAATCGTGCACAAGTGTTATTAGTCAAAGCATTTAATTTTAAGATGGGTGGGTGCAAAATAACAGGAAAACTAAAATACGGTTTTATCAGGGTCAGATTGGGATCCTAATTTTTACCAGGACTTTAAGGTGTGTGTGTGTGTGGGGGGGGGGNGCGCAGACGAAAACGCCAAGGATGCCAGAGGTAGGGCGAATAAGTCCATAATTGTTTCTCAGTGCCAATAAAATTATGAAAGAAAAAAATTATGTTTGCTTAGATTAAGTTAATTTTAATTAGTATATAATTACAATACAAAAAATAACTAATATTGTGCAGTGCATCACCCATCACCACCGGCCGGCCCACCAATGGTTGCTGCCCACTGGGAAAAGTCCCACCTCTCCCAATGGCCAATCCGACCCTGGATTTTGCGTTTTGGAAAATGGTCGGATGTAATGTAATGTATTTATTGGGCTCAAAAATGGAAAATCACTGGTATGGTCCTTTAAGTAGAATACTGGATGCAGAGCTGTGACCTGTCTTGTGTCATTTGGACATTTGGAGCATCTTCTAACGGAACTACAGCTGCATCATCGCTGATCCGGAGCTCCGCCCTCACAGCGAGGCAGAATCCACGCCGGGGATTTTCTTACGGATCTGAAGCGGCGTGAGAACGTATCTGTGTTAAATCCTGAATGAAGTGACCCTGTAAGTCTGGAGCTTTGACCTGCAGCATCAGCAGCAGCAGCTTCACCATCTGGCCTTAAAACGTCACAACAATCAGCCCGTGAGTATCGGACGCTGCTGCAGGCCGAGCGTGCGTTTTCTCGCCCAAACAGCATCCAGGATAGAAAAAACACGTCATGTGACTCCGTGAAACAGCAAAAGGTTACATCTACGTTCTTCTCACATTTTCCCACACAGCTGTGGCTGCAGAATGCAAATGCTGCTTTGGATCATTTCTCCTTTTGTGAGAAAAGGAAGGACAGAGCCAGTTTGGCCTTGTTGACCAGACTCTGTTTTTTTCAGTGCTACTGGTTCCCATAGCGACCAGTGCTACTGCTGTGGTTACAGCCACTGGCACTTCCTCCTGGCCGGCACCCCGGAGACACACACTTCCTCTTGCTTCTTTCTGTCTCTTTTTTTTTCCAGTCTTTCTCTTTCTATTTGCTCGCCGTCTCCCTTCCATCGTTCTTCAGAATGTCTAAGCCTGCGTCTAATCTGCTCCTCTTCCTCCTCTGAGTTTGTCTTTATCTTGACAGCCTCACTTCCTCTCTGCAGTCCTTATCACAGCATCTCTCTCTCTCTCTCTCTCTCTCTCTCTCTCTGATTCAGCATCCCCTCACCGCCACTTTGCCTGCCTCCATGCTTCTTCCTCATTCTGCTCTCTTCCTGTCTGTAAGCCTCTCATCCCTTATCTCTCCCTTCTCTCTGCCCTTCCTCTGCTCTCTCCATTTCAAGCTCTTCCTCCTCTTGTGTTCCACTTCAATTTAATTCACAATAAAACAGGGCCTGTATGGAGTGAGAGAGAAAGAGAGAGAAACACTTTTTTTTCTTTTTCGGTGTTTTTTCAAACCGCGAGCATGAACCATTTTCTTTCATTTTGCTCTCAGAGTATCCGAGCTGCAGCACTTGAGGCAAATAAGATGGTCAGCCTGCAATTTCCCTGATATGCATTTTGTTGGGATGAATAACAGGCACTTATGATGGAAGACAGACAATCAGCTGGTTAATGTTCAGATTCTACAGACCCCAAAAAATGAAGATAAACATCTTTTCCTTTATGTTGTGCTGATCTACAGTACAAATCTGAGAGATGGAGATGCATGGTGTGGAATTACAGCAGATTTGTTAGCAGTTTGACTCGACTGGAACTTGGTGATATGAAGGTGACAACATTTCTGCTCCTCACAGGTACGCTGTAAAATCTGACAAGTTGATCTTGCTTTAAAAAATCTAGGAGACCGACTGCCTTGAAAAGGGTAAGAAAGTGGAGTTTCTGAAGAAAGTGAGGGGTGATTGCACGCTGAACCCATGGCTTGAAGTGACTGCTTGAAACCGATTTATTTATTGATGGATTTATTTAACAGGGACAATGCACATGAATAAACATTCATAACAGCCAGAATTAGCCAAAAGGCTGTTTTTCCTCTGTAGTCCCTGGACAGATGTTAAATAGTCACCCTAAAGCCTCATTTATACTTCATTTATACTAACGCATTTACCTCATTTACACTAACTACGCCTACACGTGCGCTCGTGTCGTGCGTCATGAGCATAATTGTGTCCATACTGGCCTCCGTAGTTAATTAACGTAGATCTGGAGGGTTAACGCTCTGTCCGCCAGGCGGCGATGTGAGGCGCCGTGACTTGATACAGACACAAGTTAGCAGCCATGGAGGGTTAAGCTACACAAGCATTTACAGCAACGAACAAACATAAAGAGCACTCACCCAATCATCTTCATCTGGAAAATAGTAAATCATATCTTAGAGTGAGATATTTCCTGACAAAACATTTTGCAGCAGCCAGTAAGCTCTGCTGTGATTGGTCAGTTACGGTAATCAGCTGCTGAAATAAATATGTTTACCGGTATGTGGATTATTTTCAGAAAATCACAGGAATACTATGACAATAGCCAGAAAAACAGGTAATTTGCTAAACAAATACAATGATAGAACAATATACAGGTTTCTTTAAAAATCTAAAAAAAAATCAGGGCGTCGGCTTATAGAGTACACGAGATCGGCTTTCCTGTGGCCGATCAGCTTCTCCTCAAAACTTGCAGCCATTCCTCTGTCATCGGTTATCCATGCACAGGTAATAATACAGTACTGCACACTTTTCATTTATTTATTTAGTTTCCAGGGACTAGCTACATTAAATAACATATCACGCATAGCCATGGTGTAAATGCATCACATTTAGCCAAAAGAAGCTAATTTTTATCCGCACTCCCTGGGCATAAACGTTTGTTTACTTGTTGGCTCTGCATGTGCTGCTCACGTCACAACAAATGTTCACAACACTGCCCCCTGTGGTTTCTGTAGGTACTGNTGTGCTGCTCACGTCACAACAAATGTTCACAACACTGCCCCCTGTGGTTTCTGTAGGTACTGCCGCATCACTTGCATCGCATTAATTCTGGATGACGTGCACAAACGATGCTTCAAACTGACGCTAAAAACACGTGTCGGCCATTTTAAGTGCGCGTACACGTAGTTAGCGTGAAGTATAAATGAGGCTTAAAAGAAATAAAACATCAACAACAAAATTAAAAGTTAGTAATATATTAAAATATGTTCTCAAAATGAGAACATATTAAAAATCAAGATACATTCTAATTCATATAAGACCAACAACAACGAGAAAAACAGCAGGAGTAAAATAAATACACAAACACACAAAAAAAGCAAACTAAGATGACAACAACATGACAGCTTGCAGCAAATACTATTGATTTCTAATGCTGACAGATTTGATCATCAATTAACCATTTCTTTAGATTGAAAAGTGAAGAAAAATGAAAAAGTTGAAAAATGAAGAAGTTTGAATTGTAGCATAAGAATACAACAGGAGATAAATGAGCTGAAAGAGGCGACGATTTGAAGATGTGTTGAACGCTCTGCAATCGGCTTAACAGGGAGTTTTAAAGAAAAGTTGAAAAAATGTGCTGAAATGAGTTTGAATAATTTGAAAAGTATGAAAGATTTGAAAATTCTGTTAACACCCCTTAAGATACACATCAATATGACGTTGGATTTAAGTTTCTATTTGTAAGCATGTAGAAGTAGTTAGTTTTCAAATATTGGAAAATTTGAAAACCACTGAAATTTCCTTTAATTTTCTCGTAAAGTACGAACATTAGAAAAAAATGAGAATCTGTTGAAAATAGTTGAAGGTTGGATGAATGTTTTAAAAGTGGAATGATAGTTCTAAGTGTAAGTATGATGTCATGAGAGGAGCTGAAAAACTGGACATTTTGAGGGTAAGTAAATATAACTATACAGTCTGAAATTCAAGTAGACATAAAGTAAACATAACTTAAGACTAATAGTTATATTTATTTACCTTTTTCAAGGCAATCGGCTTCCTAGATTTTTTAAAGTACGATCAATTTGTCACATTTTACAGTGTAAATGTGTAATAAATCACGTTTTCCCCAAATCTGAGCTGTTACTCAACTCAAACATGGAAACATGAAAGCATGATGTCACCTGTAATCACTTCCTGTTCCTTCAGACATGACAGAAAGACAAAATAATAATGGAGGACGGCTGCAAAACGGATTAATTTCATTCTAATAAACCAATAAAAAATGTCCTCAGATTAAAAAAACTCTTTAAATTTGAGGTGTCAAAAAATTGTTGAATCTGAGGACATTTTTCCTGCATCTCAGGCAGGTCAAAGGTCACGATCAGCTTGAGAACACTCACTATCAGCACCTCTAGGAGCTGCAGGGATTCAATGCCTTGCTCAAGGACACTTCAGCAGGGGATTGAACCCTGGACCTCTGATGTAAAAGCCATCTCCCACCCTGCTGCTACAGATAAACAGTGTGGGCACATACTATGTACAGTGTGTGTGTGTGTGTGTGTGTTGTGTGTGTGTGTGTGTGTGTGTGTTGTGTGTCACACTGCGTTTTGTCCTCCAGCCATGAAGCTCAGCTCTGCATCTCAGTCAGCAACTCTTTCCCTGTTCATCAGCACTCTTTTTTGGCGTCCCCTCTGCAGCTGCTACCACACACACACACACGCATGTACGCACACACACACACACACACACACGCACACACACACACACTCCCCTGATGTCCTTCCTCTCTCAGTCATTCTCTCTGATGAACATCTGGACCATAAAGAGGAGATGATGGCGTCCCACAGCCCGTAATGATCTATCTATCGCCGTGGAAACCGCACACCGTTGCCGCCCACGCCGCTGTCGCCAACGTGTGATATTCAGGCAGATGAAGGAACACAGCGTACCAATAAACAAACAAACAACACAAGTTTCCCACGTTCAGCTCTGACTTCTTTGGCTTTTAGTTAAACCCGCGTGTGAAGGGTTTAGAGTTTTAGCACGCCGTGGCGAGATAAATCCATGGCGAGCGTTTGTGTTCCACCGCCGAGCCTTCTGCCGTCCCATCTGAAGTAAATGATATTCAGTTTGTGGCTCGAACCATGAAAAGATGACCAAGCCTTCCAGAAACTTTTACAACTTTTACAGGAACTTAATTTTGCACCAAGGGACCAGGACCTGAAGCATTTTTAAATCCTAATCCGGAATTCTGTAGCTACTCTCCGACTGCTGGGTGGAGCTTGCAAGACCTAATGTCGCTGATTGGTCAGAGACAAATGAGATAGCATGACTCAGCAAAAATAACACGAGGTTTCAAGGCTTTTGGGAGACGGTAGAAAACTACGCAAACCAGTGGAATGTCCTTTTAGCTGTTGCTGCTGCGGATACCAGGCGTCTCAGTCCGACTCTGGTTCAACGGCGGAGAGCTCGTTTGAGGCGAGAACATGATCCGCACGAGTTCCAACCCAACTATGAAGCAATTTATTGGTCTATTGATTGATTTTGAACCGGAGGAGCGTGTTGTTAAACTACCTTTAAAGGACCATACCAGACATTTTGCATATTTGAGCCTAATATATTCAATTTTCATACATGTAACGTTACTGACAATCATTTTCCAAAGCATACTACTGGAATGGTGAATTAAAAATGTTTTTCCTACCTTCCAGACCTCCATTGGTTTCAGTTCATTCTGCTATTAAAATCAACTTGTTGATACTTGAAACGTTCTTGGGATAGGTAATCCATCATCACCAACAAGACGTGTATTCAGGTTTTTTTTAGAAGTTATGTAATTTTAGTGTTTAAGCTCAATAAAAAGCGTGGAGTGAATGTATGCCTCCACCGGGGAATATAGTCCCAAAAGAAGACCTGTGTTTATGGAAAAATTTAAAGGACCGTGACTTCATAAGGCTGTGTAACTATTAGCAGGAGAAACATGGATTTTTAAGGTGGGTGTATCACTTGAATAGTTGCTTTTGAAAGATTAAGAGATTTAGCAAAATATCAGGAAAGCTGAAATATGGTTTTATCCTTTTGGAAATGATTGTCAGTAACATAACATGTATGAAAATTGAATATATTAGGCTCAAACATGCAAATTGGATGGTATGGTCCTTTAACTATAACTTTGGTAAAGTTTGTTTTACATTAGATTCCCTATTTAAAGCCATTAAAAGTGTCTAATGTAAAACCAACTTTACCGCAGTTAAATTCCACCTTTTATTCGCCGTAGCAACGGAAATGATGCTGTGAAACGATCGTAACATATCAAACTTCCATAAAGTGTGTTCAGATGGACACGTGTTCAGGTTCGCATGTGCTTGTATGTTCTCAGCATGTTGCTCCTGTTCAGTACAGCACGTACAGCACGTCTTCTTCACATCATGTGAAGCAGCATGTGGCTTTCTACACGTTGTCTATGACAGCAGCTTCTGCTGTCATAGTTTTCTTGTTTTATGGATTAAATCATGCTACGACTAGGAAAGGATCCACATTCAGCTTTGATCCATGTTATTTATTTTCCCAACATAGCAAACTTTTTCCTGTTCCTGCCCCCTGGACATTTCTGACCAATGAGCACAGCGATTGACTTTTGCTGCTATATTTTTGTTGGATGTTTTCCTGTTTGAACCAAACCAAGCAGTAAATATATGATTACATGACGTTCCTGATTCAGACCAGAGCAAACAATCAACACGTATGAAACATGTAGCAGCATTTTACAGTCAGAAACATTCATGTGACTTTAAAACTCATTTCTGGAATTCTGAAATCAGAATTTTACACATATTTATAAGCCTCCTGCAGACAGAGATGAGTCCTTGTCCATACTGAACCATCTGTCTGTCTCTCTGTCTCTCTGATTCTGTCTGTCTCTCTCTCTCTCTCTCTCTCTCTGTGTGTGTGTGTGCGTCTGCCCATCTGTCTGCCTGCCTGCCTGTCTGTCTTTCTCTGCCTGTCTCTCTGCCTGTCTGTCTCTCTCTCTCTGTCTGCCTGCCTACCCATCTCTCTGCCTGTCTGTCTTTCTCTGCCTGTCTCTCTGCCTGTCTGTCTTTCTTTGCTTGTCTGTCTCTCTGCTTGTCTGCCTGTCTCTGTCTGTCTACCTGTCTGTCTGTCCTTCCTGTTCGTCAGACAGCAGCAGTAACAGGAAGCAGCAAAAACATTTACAGACAGAAACACCTCAGGCTCTCATCTCCTCACAACATCACAGCGTGGACCTGCCCTCTCATCGATTCCAACTAAAATCTGTGTGTGTGTGTGTGTGTGTGTGTGTGTGCGCGCGCGTGTGTGTGCATGTGTGTGTTCATCATCTCCCTGCTGCCTTTCAAGACAGAAAACTTCATGTAAACTGTCTGGCTAGAGACAGTACAAGGTTATATGCACAAACGCACACACACACACACACACACACACACACACACACACACACACACACACACACACACACACGGACCACCAGACTGAGTAAATATTGAATACTGAATATCTTTCTGCAGACAGTTGGTTCTCAACAGGTGAAAGAATCAAAACATGAAAAATTCAGCAGGTTTACACACTGATCTGTTGCCATGGATGAACGGACGACGCTCGCTCTGTGTGTGTGTGTGTGTGTGTGTGTGTGTGTGTGTGTGTGTATGTGTGTGTGTGAACTATGATAGATGGACATAAGGGATAGTGGTTTTGCAAAAAATAAAGCAGCTTTCTCTCTCTCTCTCTCTCTCTCTCTCTCTCTCTCTCTCACTCACGCACACACACACACAAAGACACAATCACACACACCCCTGAACGCGTGTAAGACATATTAAACACCGCAGACGATGCAACAGCACATGAATTAGCCTAATTGCAGGTAGATGCGGCGCAGCATATTGCCTGCGTGTGAAAAATAAGGGCAGACTGAAATCCAATTTCAGAAGAAAACAAATTTCAAAAGCAGCTCACGACGGCAATAACCTCCACCAAATCGATTCATAACGGCACCCACCGAGGGCGGAGGGGGGGCGGGGGCGAGAGAGAGAGAGAGAGAGAGAGAGGGAAAAGGGGGTACCCAGGTGAATCGTATCGTTTTTGTCTGGGCTGTAGACCATTTGCCAGTGTCTTATTGCAAAATTTAGGCTAAGAGTTGGCAATTTCTCCTTGAAACAAAGAGAAAGAGAGAGAGAGAGTTAAGCTGAATACTAATGGAAGCCCGGGGCGATCAAAATAACTTTGAAAAGGGCAGCGCAACTCTGTCCAAAAAAGAACAACTCTGAATGAAAGGAAGAAGAGAGAGACAGACTAAGAAAGAGGACTGGAGCAAGGGAGATAGATGTGGTGTGTGTGTGTGTGTGTGTGTGTGTGTGTGTGTGTGTGTGTGTGTNGAGAGAGAGAGAGAGAGAGAGAGAGAGAGAGAGAGAGGTGACAGCATCTTGTAGAACTCTCTTCTCTTTCCACAATGAGATTAGTGGAGAGTTTGTCTCATTTCTTACTTGGACATCCTGTTCTTTTTAATTACGATGATGAATGGTATTTGTCAGGAAGCCTGTGTGCGTGTGCGCATGTGTGTGTGTGTGTGTTTGCCTGTGAGCGAGAGAGTTTGTGAGAGAGAGAAAGAGAGAGAGAGAGAGAGAGAGAGAGAGAGAGAGAGAGTCTTGAGGATCATGTCCATCTTGAGTGTGTGTGTACTAGTGTGTACCAGCGTCATGTGTGTATGTGTGTGTGAATGTGTGTATACGTCTAAATCTGCATCCTATAGTTGTGTGTGTGTGTGTGTGTGTGTGTGTGTGTGGTTGTGCCCTGCCCAGCCAGCAGTAACATAATGATAGCATGCTCGCTCTTTAAACCCTGTCTATACTCTATAATTAGAACTTCCAGCACACACACACACACACACACACACCTATATCGCCTTCATCCCTTCATTCTCCTCCACATCCCTTGCTTTGCTTCCTTCCTGTTTCTCAGCCACGCCCAGAAATCCCTTCAGTCTGAGGAGCTGTATGAAATTTAAAGTAGATTTCTTATCAAACATTCCTGACTCTGGCAGCATCTCCGGCTTTTCTAATCAACATCGTTTCATATTTCAGTTCTGGCACCGCTTTCCTTTGCCGGTTTTGGCTTCGCTGGGATTCGTTCTTGCAGTTTGTTTGAAGCGGCTGCCATGTTTTCAGCTGCGTTTTGTGCTGAGAGCTGCAGTCCAAAGTGGAGAGCCACGCTGCACTTTCCTCTTTCTTTCTCTTCGTTTCTTTTGTCCGTTACAGTAAAATAATTAAGTCAAACTTTTGGTTTTTGTGACAATGAGCAACAAAGCAAAACATGTCTACCGTAACTGACGGGATAAAGTTTTATATGTATTTCAAAGCCAGAATCTGATTTGATTTTTTTTTTTTTTTTTTTNTTTTTTTTTTTTTTTTTTACCAGAATAAGCGATCCTAGAAGTCTCTATGTTCTTTTTACAAACTTTGAGGAACTTTGATGCATAATCAGCAGCTCATTTGCATTTTCTCTCCATTATTCTCTTCATTTTCTATTAATGGAAACTTATTTTCAGCCGTACGCTCTGCAACAGAGGCTTGCTGTTAAAGGAGATATATTCTACACATTTCCAACGTTCTTATTTTCAATTAAAGGTCTATTTTAATTTATTTAAAAAATCCCTTAATGTGCAAAAATGCGTTGATCCACTTCTATTCTCCCTTTCTGCAGCACCGCTGTGCACACTGAGTGAAAACAGCTCCTGATTGGTCTGTTGTGACATGGCAAATGCTGTCCAAACACTCTTTTGCTAGTCTTGTAGTTTGTGGGTGTGGCTAACCAGGTGTTACATGTTGATATAAACATCTAACAGAAAAGAACCAATTAAAACGAAGCTTTGAGAGCAGTCCAGGATCTATGGGTTTCTCTTTCTGGATGTTGTGCAGTTTTGATCATGTTCAACATACAAAATGAGGGAAAATCATACAACACATGATATGTAGCTTCTCCTTGAAGCAGGAAACAAGATTTTGGGTGTGTGGGGACAAAAAATATTGGTCTAAAAAGGGTTTTAATGGATCCACTCCCTGAATAAAATCAATTTTTTTCTGTCAAAATCTGGAAAAAACAAAAAACATTATGCAGCTCGGTCAGAGCTTGAAGTATTAGAGTCACGTACCGTTGAAAAAAAATATGATATTTAGAGAATAAAGTTACAATATTTTAAGGAAAAGTTGTAGTATTATGAGAATAAAGTCAAACTTTCAAAAATAAAGGCATATTATTACAACCATAACTATTTTAATTTAAAAAAATTCCAATACCGAAAGAGCAAAATCACACATAAAAAGTGGCAGGGTTCTAACGTTCCATCGTACGGCAGCTCCACTGCTACGACGGCGTATAGGGCCATATTAAAAATAAAAAAAAAATTAAAAAACGGGCATTATTTCATGTTTTTAAATGCGCAAATTTGCTAGTTTATAAACACACAAATTTGCGTGTTTTTAAACTCAAAAAAATAATAGGGGAATCACCGCCTTACGCTGTGACTATATGTCTGCAGTAATGACCTTATTAAATTATACCTTATTAAATCTGGAGTTTATAAAACTCAGAAAAAATAAGGAGAAATAGGGAATCGGAATTAACAGTCTTACCTTGTGACTATGCCTGCATGTCACATGATTAAATTATGCTTTTCCATCATTTTTAACAGTAAGGAAATACTTGAGCTTTTAGTGCAATATCATGCATTCTCATAAGCATACGGAATTTTAAAACTGGCAGATTACGTTTTAACTATGTCTTCAGTACATGACATTATTAAATTATACTTTTCCGATTTAGCAATAAAGAAAATTGTGCTTTTAGTGCAAAACCATCTAATGAGCATGCACATACGCATCATCGAATTATCATAAACATACGGACTTTTAAACATGTGGCATAAAGACAGCATATGGACTTTTTTTCGAGTTTTTAAACTGGCAAATTTGCGCATTTAAAAACTTGAAATAATGCCCCCTCGTATTTTTTTTTCTTCATATGGCCCTAACACGCCGTCGTACCACCGCTCTTATTAAGATAAAGAAAAGATTATTTGAAAATTCAACGTTCAATTCTGTTTCCAGCTGCCAGAAAACAGAATCATCTGGCAGGCTGCACACTGACACCTTCATTTTCTGCTGCAGAGCTGAGAGCTTCTCCGGAGCGGCGGCTCAGAGGCTGCGGCAGCTCGNAAAAAAAAAAAAAAGTGCATTAATAACACAGTCCACCGTGCTTCCCTGAGCAGAATCCCTCCGTCCCGCTTGGTGGCCGGCGTCTGGTTCCACTCAGCAGCTTGGAGCTGTCAAATACGCTGCTGCTCAACTCCCAGATCAATAAAGCTTTTACAATTAAAAAAAAAAAAAAAGTCTGCAGAAAGTAATGCAGGACTGGAGAGATTTCAGACATGATGGAGTCTGGACTGCGAGTGTTGAGGTTTCATTTCCTACACGAAAGTGACAAAGCGCTGACACGGAACCCAATCAAATATCACACACCATCACTTTCTCATCTGACAGACTGAAAGGACACACACACACACACACACACACACCAGAGTGCTGAACCCAGCCACGGCATGTATGACAAATGAGTTTTAACACTAGGGGTTCACTGCTTGATATAAAAACATGGCAACATGGTGTCATATCTCTGTCTCCTCATCCCTCGTTCCTTCTCTTTCTCTCTCTCTCCTCGTACACTTTCTTCTCTTTCTCTCACAGTCACAAACACACACAGAGACAATGTCATTGCACCCCCCAGGGTCCATCCAAAGTAGTGTTTGATTTGCATACCACACACACACACACACACACACACACACATTTTTAGCATCATAGAGTGTTTGTTAGGCTGTCCTAGGGAGGGAGAGAGAGAGAGAGAGAGAGAGAGAGAGAGAGAGAGAGAGAG